>JANKKB010030160.1:35823-58114 GCA_026225775.1 Bursera palmeri
TTGGGGGATAAGTGTTAGTTTAGAAAAAGTGTGGGGTTAAGTGTTTTCTTGAAATCTAATTGGGGGTCAGAGTAAATTCCCCCTTTTTTAAGGACAAAATGGTCAACAAAGCATACAAAATGATAACTTTTCAGTTAAATATTAAAACATTTTAAATGAAACCATTACTTTGAACATGTCAGAGCATTAGAGTTTGAAGGCGGGACCTCGGAAGAGTATTTATGTAATTGCATACACTGACACGTGAGATTTGACAATTTCACGGAACTAGAAAGAAACGGCTGGGGGTTTTGGGATATTTGGGAAATTATGGGAAATAAAGGGGTCCCGCGAAGTTCCCGTGACTTTAGAAATTTCATTATTTGTTGAAACGGTGTCGTAGAAGTTAAAGTTCATAGCTTGCTGGCTTTTGTCCTTTCTTCCAGTGAGAAGGCAAAATTGGAGTGGGAGACTGCCGGTGAGTGAGTGTTTCCAGTCGAATTGTAGGTTGGAGGGTGTAAGTAAAGCATGGCTTCTGAAGGCATCCCTCCGTTCATCTCATCTCAGCTTCATTACCTTCTTAATCACTATCCTCACACCATCAAGGTAACCACCCGCTTTTACTCTCTCTAGGGTTTCATTTATTTTCCCAATTCTAATAATAAAATCGTTAATTAAATTATTAATAATTTTTTGCTTTACAGGTTGAACAGGTGTGGTCTGGTTGCAGACAATCTGGAGCTCTTGATCGTTTCACCTTGCTCATACCCTACTGTCTTGACACCATTAAATGTTAGTTTTTGATGTTTGTGAATTGGTTCTATTTTTTTTTTAAATTTTTTTTATTATTAATTCTTAGCTTTGTTCTAGGGGATGTTATATTCAATGCTGAGTTTCCACTGGCTGCGCCCGATGTTGTGTTTGGAGCTGAAGATGAAGATTTTCACCCTTTGACTGGCGAAGGAGGAGACGATTTGAACTCAATGGAGAAAAGTTTGTCTGATTGGAATAACAAAGATCCTGCTAGGCTTTTGGCTCTCATTCAGGAATTGAGGTTAGGCATTCTGTTTATGAGGGCTTTATTTATGTAGTTGAAAACTTGCATGACTATGTTTGAACTTCAATTATTATTATTATTATTATTTTTGTAGGGACAAGTACATGTCCTACCAGAGGAAGCGAGTTGGCGAAGTAGATGATGATAGGTTGAAGTTTGAGATCAGCACCATTGTATCTAGGGAGGTAATGTGTTAAACGCGTGGCTATTCATATGTATACTGTTAGAAATTTGAATTCTGGTATACAAAAAAGAAAATGAATATAACTCTTATGTTTTAAAATCCGTATTAATGTTCTTCAGCGCTTTGCAGTTTCATTGTTAATACTGAACAAATTGATTTTGTGTTTTCATTTTTAAATTACTTTGGAAACTGAAATATACCTAGCTATCTAAGGCCTTACAATAATGAAACAATAGAAAATGAGACGTGCGAAGCATGCTGTTTGTTTTGAGGACCTTTAACATTGCTTATGGGAATGATAAGAATCGTGTGGGTGAGTCCAATTCCAAGAATAGCTTATAATTAGCACTGATTGATTTTGTTTGACATGTTCTATAATTGGCTATTTACACCTTATGCCAACGTGGCGAGGATATCATGGAGAATGCCTTGTTTTTTATTTTATTTTTGTTGTGCTAAATTAATGTCGCTTTTCCTTTGATTGAAGCTGATTCATGAAATGTTTTGTCTTTGTTTCAAAAATTGGACATTAGCTTAACTTCTTTTGCTCTGCTTTTCTCTTATCACGGTTTTGCAGGGCATTGAAATGCATATGAGTTCTGGTGTTGAAAAGGTATTATTAAATTAACAGGGTCAAATCATTTTAATTTACTTATGATCTGATCAGTGATAACGTTAACTATATAGCACATTTCCTCATTTATATTTGTGGTTTCTATGCCGTTGAGTTTTAGTGTAGCCGGAGGAGGTCAAATTTGCTGTTCCTCTTTTGGACATGAACATAAACAACATGGTGGTTGGGTGCCCATGGAGACATCAACAGAGGATATACTTACAGGTTGTTTTCTCCTATCCATTTTCCTGTTTTTTTCCTCCTTTTGTGTTGTGTTGTGTCTCTTCTTCTGTTCCTTTTTTCTTTTCCCCCTTATTAATTGTCTTATTTGGTTTATTTGCTGGTGCAGGTTATATATCCTGTTAATAGAAAGTATGTATCTGCTCCTTCAGCACCTCGTCTTAAATTAATGTCAACACCCGAGTTAAAATCTCTATTTTCCATTGATGATGTCAAACTTCCTTCATGGGTGGATGGAATGTAAGTTATGCATGTTTCTCTATCTTTATATTGCAAACCCTATGGTTTTTCTTCCCCCGTGTGTGCATGAGTTGGACTCTCAAATAACACTTATATTCTTTATCTTCTCCTTACAGGTGTATGGCAGAATATCTTCCTCATCTGGAAGAATCCCTTGGGAGACAGGTCCTTACATTTTCTCTATGTTCTGATGCTTTTGAATCATTATAGTTGGCCTCAACCATGAATGCCACATAAAGCTTTCTGTTATACTTTAAGGTCTTGGAGGCAGTCTCATTAATAGATGTTAGAAGGCGCTTTATTGAAGCATTAGCCCCTCTGTTTGGAAGACCGGTAGAAACTGATTCGGTATGCATTCTACAGAACTTTTACTTGCAGCAATTTTTGWACTGTTAAGACTGACTGATAGGTTCCAATGGCTATTCTTCCCAGGTCTTTTACAGAAAGGCTATGTTTTTTGTTGTCTCTGGAGCCTTTTCATTCCTGGTACTGATACCTTCACTACCTCATTTACATACATATATGTGTCAAAGCATGCCAAAAAACCCGTTAAGAAAATCTATCATTTTTTTTTTTGGACATTTTTTCCTACCATGTTGTTGAGTGATGTTAGCCATAGAACCATCCAAACAGGCTTATGTTCTCCATTTTTTTTTCCTCATTTTCTGCATATTGTCTGATATTTTTTAGAGTTTTCTGTAGAACTTTTACTTTCCTATCATGCATTTACAGTTTTGTGGGTGTCCTAGGTCTATGAGTTACCAAACTTATTCGTTGGTCCTGTTACTGTAGGTGCTATTTTTCTTTTCAACTCAGTTTCCCAAGCAGCAGCCTGCTCTGATGTTTCAAAGTTCCCTGGTGATGATACTTTTCCAATCTACATAATTATTGAAATGTAGCTTGAATGTGGCACAATTTGCTCATGGACAAAATCCATGAATACATTGAATTAAGAATAAAGAGAGTATTATATCTGTTGATATACCTTGATATTGACTAAGTTATAATCACTCAATTTTGTAGTATTTCAACTCTCAAAGCATGCCAATCAAGTCTCCTCTTCTGACAGAATACCCCTGGAGTCCGAGATGGGAACTATCACAAATGGCTGAGCGTATATTGTAAGTGCAAACCATTTATTGTTAGTTCTTAAATCAGTTTCAAATGCTTTTTCTAATGTGAAATCACTTTTGTCAGTGAATTTGTGGTGGATGAATCTCTCAACTTCAAAAAGTACTGCAGCGAGGGTCAAGTTCAACATTAGGGCAATCAACGCGTTAAAAAAAACACTAGTGTTCCTAATGCTTATCCTGCGCCATTCAAGTTTTTGTAAATTATTGAAACTGTATTTCTGTGCTCGTAAATGACATTGTGGATTAAGATTGCCTTACCTCGTGTCAGAACTGGTTTCATGTTCAATGACCTTTAGTATATTCATTCACAAAGAAAATATCAAATCAATTTGATTTACAAAGAGAGCACCAAAAGTTGTTCATTTGATTTTCGTCCGTTTATTCCTTCTGGAGCACACTAGTACAATGCTCATCTTTCAAAGAAATCATTTCGTTGAGGTGAACTTAAAATTGGTTTTATACGACCAAGTTTTACAAAACAAGCATTGAAAATGTATTATATCATTTATTAAAAAGTGTGGTTATGAATAAAGATCAGATTATTAGGATATAATTTTTTAACATAATTTTTTATTGAAATTTATGGGTGAAAGAATCAATTTAATAATTTTTTTAATTATTAAATAAAAAAAAATGAATAATTATCAAATAATTAAATCTAAATAACTGAATGAGTAAATAATTGAATTTAATTCGAATATACAGGAAGGAGGCAAATGGCAACGTAAGTTACGACGCGAAGTTGCCAACCGGCAAATACAAGAGAGGGCTATGGGACATGCTGTATCCTTACACGTGGCATGTAATAAAATTGTAAAAAAACAGAATCATAACGGTGAATGAAAGAACCGACATTCACGTACATTAAAACAACAAATACGTGATACTGATACGCCCGTCCTCTTAACGTGCGCACGCCACCCCATCACTAAGCGGTTGGTTTGTAAAACAAACAAAGACAGTACACCTTCGAAAATATCATACCCGCCATTTATTATTTATTATTTATTTTTCAATTTTTTATTTTCCTTCTTAACCTCCTCCAAATCTTCCCCCTCTCTCACACTCTCACATTACCAATCCCTTTCTTTCTCTTCACTTCTTTTCTTTTCCTCTCATTTTCGCAACAACAGAAACAGAAACAGAAACAAAATGAGAGAGATCTTGCATATTCAAGGAGGCCAATGCGGCAACCAAATCGGCTCCAAGTTTTGGGAGGTAATCTGCGACGAGCATGGAGTGGATCCTACTGGAAGGTACAGAGGAGACGGAGAGTCCGATCTTCAACTGGAGCGGATCAATGTCTACTACAACGAAGCTTCCGGTGGAAGGTACGTCCCCAGGGCTGTCCTCATGGATCTTGAACCCGGTACCATGGACAGTATCAGATCCGGACCGTATGGCCAGATCTTCCGGCCCGATAACTTCGTCTTCGGACAGTCCGGCGCCGGGAATAATTGGGCTAAAGGCCATTACACTGAGGGAGCTGAGTTGATCGATGCTGTTCTCGATGTTGTTCGCAAGGAGGCTGAGAATTGTGATTGCTTGCAAGGTACTTTTCGGTTTTTATTTGCATTTGTTTATTATTTTTTGTTTTCTAAAATGCAATGCGAGATTAATCTTCATAATTTCTAGTTTTTCCAGATACCCTTTTTTAAGGTTTTTGAAGCACTAAATTACATGTTTTTGTAATCTTCATCACCTATTTTTCGATTGTTCTTCGTTTCAATAACACATGAGATAGATATTATTTTCTTTTACGGATTATGAAATTTTCTATTGATTTGTAATTTTAATTTAACTCTTATCGCACTTATTTCATCCGCGAAAATTTATATGAATAAGATATTCAATAATGAATAGCCTCGACTCGGTCTCATTGGACAAAAATCATAGAGATCTGAAAATATCAAGTGGACTGGGTAGTGAAGGGCAGGCTTCCCGTTGCCCGATGAATGGGTAGGGTCCATTTTGTCTAGTATGGAGACACTTGAGTGAGGACATGGTCCTACTGTACCCTTGTGATGGGGGATTGAACAAGCAGATCCGTTAATATCTAATTTTGTCATATCAGGATTGTGATTCCGCAACAAATTGATATTTTCACATCACCGACGTTTCATTGCCTTTAGAAAATTGACACAAAAAAAAAAAAAAAAGGATAGATCTTATTTCGCTCATATAATTCTGAGCCCACTTGTACAGCCATGTGGTCCCTGCCAGCATTGCTGTTTGTAGATGCCGCTTCACAATATGATACCGTGCGAATAGAAAATAATAATTAATAATAAATTATCTGGATAATAAAATATTATTGTATTTTTCTCTTAATCATAGAGCTTGTTTAATTGATGATGCAATCATGATGATAGTGTTGGAATAAAATAATCTTTAGCATTACTGGATTTGCTGACAGATGACTCGTGGCAAATTCGAAGTAGTCACATGGGATTTCAACATTCTTGTTGTAAAATATTTTCTCATGGCAAATTCCAAGTAGTCACATGGGATTTAAACATTCTTGATGTAAAGTATGCTATTCTACAATGCTGCTATATTATTACTAGGAATAATTAATGTCACACTAAAAATCTCTGTAAATAATGGCTTGAGCATGTTTTGTAATTGTCCCTTACCTCTAGTTTAATATGTGCTAACCGTGGAAAACTAGGATGCAATTTTGGTTTTAGCATAATTGCCCCTTTTTGACTTTTTCTTTGAGCTAACAGTGCACATAAACATCACTCGATCTATTTGACTTCTTTACCTGCTGTTAAAAAGGGACTTTCCTAGCCGGTAACTGTTGGCGATATGCATCTTTGATTTTCAATTGGCTGACAAGCTCATTTGCTGCTATTTCTCTCGGGCCAGGCTTTCAAGTATGTCACTCGCTTGGAGGAGGTACAGGCTCTGGCATGGGAACTCTCCTCATATCAAAGATAAGAGAGGAATATCCCGACAGGATGATGATGACATTCTCTGTTTTCCCTTCACCGAAGGTCTCTGATACCGTCGTGGAGCCCTACAATGCAACCCTGTCTGTGCACCAGTTGGTAGAGAATGCTGATGAATGCATGGTTCTCGACAATGAAGCACTTTATGATATTTGCTTCCGCACTTTAAAGCTTAGTACTCCAAGCTGTGAGTAGCAAAATATATTTGGGATTATTTGTTTAAGACATTAATACCAGGATGTTTTTAATACTTTTTTTGCAATAATTGCAGTTGGAGACCTGAATCACTTGATCTCTGCAACCATGAGTGGTGTAACTTGCTGTCTGAGGTTCCCTGGTCAGCTGAACTCTGATCTCCGGAAGCTGGCTGTGAATCTAATTCCCTTCCCACGTCTTCATTTCTTCATGGTGGGGTTTGCACCGCTTACCTCACGTGGGTCCCAGCAGTACATCTCCCTGACTGTCCCAGAGCTGACTCAGCAAATGTGGGATTCTAAGAATATGATGTGTGCAGCTGATCCCCGCCATGGCCGCTACCTTACAGCCTCGGCCATGTTTAGGGGAAAGATGAGCACTAAAGAGGTGGATGAGCAGATGATTAATGTGCAGAACAAGAACTCATCCTACTTTGTGGAGTGGATTCCTAACAATGTGAAGTCCAGTGTGTGTGATATTCCACCCAGGGGTCTGAAGATGGCATCTACATTTGTGGGCAACTCCACATCCATCCAAGAGATGTTCAGGAGGGTGAGTGAGCAGTTTACTGCCATGTTCCGTCGCAAGGCCTTTTTGCACTGGTACACTGGGGAAGGTATGGATGAGATGGAGTTTACAGAGGCAGAAAGCAATATGAATGACCTGGTGGCGGAGTACCAGCAATACCAGGACGCCACAGCTGATGATGAGGATGAGTATGAGGAGGGCTATGAGGAGCAGGATGAGGTTTAAGAATTGCAACAAGGCTTTGATGATTGACGATCCCACTGCATCATTTCTCAGTGTGATCAGCCCTGTGTTTCTGGACCTACTACTACTATGTGGCTGAAGTGCTTTCTTTTGTGGCTGAAGTGCTTTCTTTGTTGTTTTGGAATGTTGTTTGTGTAAGATGATATTCAGATATTGGTTTTTGTTTTATTAAGGGATTTGAATAAAAATTGCATGTCAGTTTCTTCATTCCTACAGAAAGGGATTCCGAGATCGATTGCAGACGCATTTTGAAGTTTAGATGAGATTGGGAAGATGCTGTTTAAAGTTTGATTTCGAGTCTTTGACCGAGGAAAACTATGGGCTGAGTTTCGAGCGTCCAATCATAGCTGAACCTCAATCAATTCCACGTTGAACCCAACAGCCCGAGTATTGACTGTTTAAAAGGTTATAAATTAGATATGCATCTCTAAATTTGAAATATTACATGTACAAACAGAACAAATAAAAAATAAATAAATGATATTGAACATAAAGAAAATCTTATCTAAAATTAAAAAAAAAAAATAGTGTATAAAATTTCAAATAAAACACCTCGCATGATTGTGATTAAGAGGAAAACATAATCCAATAACCCAGAAAACTAGAAAAACATTCAGGAATAAAGTAGTGAGTTTTATCAATTCAGAGTTCGTAAAATTATTAAAAAGAAAAAAGTAATGAATAAAATTTCAAATGAAACATTTTTAGTTGGTGGCGTCCGATACATAGCCAAACCACTCCACCACCATATACCATAAGAATAAATCTATAACTTTAAAAACGTTTCATTTTTGAATTTCAATTATATATAAAAAAATTAAAATCTGATATTACCAAGTAATTTGATGACATCTAAAATTCTAAATTTTTAAGTTTTGATATGCCTGCCACTGCCGGACTCAGAAAGGAAAATTGTGATCGATAAGAATACATGTAAGAGATATAAAACAGTGGCGAAATTCAATGAATGGGTCGTCATCGTCACTCGTCAGTGGAATCATCGTAACAAAAGATTAAATGACACAGAAGAGCTTTTCTTCACAATTCCGAAACAACAAAGTACAAAGATAAAAAGACGAAGAAGAAAGAAAAGAAACGAGACTATGCGATGCATCAGAGTCATGGAAGTATGAGGTGAAACACAGCTCGCAGTGTAATGAAATGCAAGCTTCTCATAATTCAACAATATCCTCATCATATGCAATAATACAAGAGCCTGAGAGAGAGTATTAGAATAGTATTTGACCGTGACGAAGCTAGAGTAGAACGCCGCCGTGGCTTGGGCTTCTCTTATTAGTTATTTCTTAACCTAACATGGAAAACTGAACCCCCGGGTTAAAAAGAGCAAGGAACGGATGCTAGGGGGGCTTAACCGTGGTTAATTAAAGCTTATCAAAACTTAACTAGGGTTAATAACCAAGGCAAATCTTTTTCCTGATATACGGTCAGGACGCTCTCACAAACTGTCAAACTTATCCTTTCTAGTCCCACGCGCCCTGGAAAGTTTTGTCTCGCAGGAACCAATCAGAGAAGTGGCTGTTAGGAGATGGTTTGTGCTTTGAAGAGAATAATTTTAGTTCCTAGAGTACAAAAGAAGGGTATCTGGACTCCTAGATGATGAATGCACTGCTTCGTATCCGTTCTATATTGGCGATTAACATCCGAAATCTCCAGTTATCATGGACCGGAAGAACAAAAGTTTCTCTCTAAGTTATGTGTTTGACTTTGTACAACGACGAATAAGACAGGATTAAGGGGGGGCATTAAAGCACCACGCATTTATGGACCATCAAATAAGACTTGCCTTGCCCTGTTTATATAAAGCCTCTTTCTACTGGCGAGCAGGCAGGCAGGCTGCAGGCAGGCAGGACGTACTGGCTTCTTTTCTTATCAGTTTATTATGTACAGCCTTCGATGATGAATAAGAGAAACATCAAATCACCTAGAAATTAACATTAAAACTCCCCGTTTTGTAGTTATATCATTACTAAGAATTGATGCTTGTTGGTTTCAATCCAACATTAAACATAGTATATTCCCCTGTAATTATGTTGGAAACGTGGAAAACATTGCCTGTACCTCTTCAATTATTTCCTGTTTGAGCGATTAATCATCAAGACGTCAATGTCACAGCACTAGTGGAACCTAAACCTCAAAAATAAAAGCCTGGACACCAATTAATGATTCACTTTGATGTTTAACTAAGAAGACTTTTTGGTAATTTTGCTTGCCAATTGGGGAATTGATGGACTCCGAGAAATACTGAATATCATAAAAGATTCTCTGGATAAAAAAGGTGTATAAAATTTTCAATATTAAGTCGAACAAGAACAAAATCTTGAGCTCTTCCCTAGTTACAATTATGATAACCCAGCTAAATACAGTATTCTACTAGTTAAAAAATAATGGGTGAAAAAACTAGACTTATCTATAAGTGGGAAGGGAGCGTAGTTTGGTAGCAGCATTAGGGTTCTTAGACCTGCAAATCTGAATCCTTCTCAGTCTTGCTTGGGCAGCCAAGGCCTTGATCTCACTCTTCCCACATATGGCCAGGCTAGGCAGTTGACCAGACCCAGACTCGAGTCTAAGTGGCTCCTCTAGTGAGAGGTTTAGATCAGGGATAAAATCTCGGCACGATCCGCTACCATGCGATGAGCTGACCTTTTGGTCATATTGGCATTGAGAAGTATCCATGGAATGATGTGCCGTGCCAGCCATGATGAGCGGTTGTTGATGCATCATGTAAGCACTTTGCTTATCTTGGACGTCAAATTGGAACCTGGCCTGGGCTAACTCCATTGCATGGTTCGAGTTCCATTGACTTTGAGACTCTTCTCTCTGAAGGCCAAGAATTATCTGTAGAAGAAAGAAGGAAATAAATAAATAAAAAGGACCCACCACAGAAAATAAGAAAAATAAAATAAAAACAGAAGATTTATGGATGAAATTTACCATCCGTTTGCTTGCTTTCAACTGTAAATTAAGAAGTTTCTGCTGATCGTAATAGCGCTGCACATTCTTGATCTCCTGTAAAAAATTAAAAATAAAAACTTTACATTACATTCATGGTTCAAAAACAACCAAAACTATGAGAAAAGATAACGTTTTAGTTCGAACAAAATATTACCTCTTTGTAAAACTCATTGCGTTCGGTTAACTCTTTTATCATCCGCAAACATTCCTCTCTTTTCTGCAGTAAACAGAGTAGCGCCGAGAAAGAAAAATCAGAAAAACAAACATATGTTGAAACCAGACAAAACCCATAAAAAACGCCATATAATGCTTTATTAAAAAAGAAAGAAAGAAAGAAAGAAAGAAGGAAAGAAAGAAAGCAACAAAGCCCTGCATACCCTTTTAAGAGAAACCTTTCTTTTAGAGGTTTTAGACTTCTCGTCAGATTCACTTGGCGAGAACAAGAGAGGCGTTGCTGGGCTCAGAGCCTTCGATTTCTCCTTCTCAGTCTCACAAGTAGCAGTAGCACCTACAGACTCGGGAACGCGGGGCAGCGACGGCGACGGTGATAACCGAGTGGAAGAAAAGGTTGGGGTGTCAACGATAGACGATCTCCTTTTCTTGGTTCCCCAAGTGAAGGAAAATCGACTGAAAAGCTGAGGAAGCTCTAGTAATATTTCAGCGACTTCAAGAAGCTCACTTGTTTCATCCATGGCAAATCAAACAAGAGAGATGAGAGAAGAGACTGGATATTGTGTTGATTTGGTTTTGGTTTTGGCTTTAGTTTTGCTTGGAGACCGGGTTTCTGTATATATAATGAAACAAGGAAATCCGTGGCGAGGTTGTGGCTTGTGACACGTGTCGTGAAAAGGGAGATGGAGATTGGTCTAGGGTTTATGGTCTTTTTTGCTACTTGTTGGGTGAGACCACGAGAACCCAGAGAGAGTGAGAGATTGATTGAACAACCAATTTCCTATCCTGGCCTCTACTACTTCACTGCTTTATTGCTTTGCTTTGCTTTACTTTAAAAGGGTCAAGAACCATGTCTCTCGCCGCATCAATGGAGCGTGCAATATAATCGCTTTTTTTTTTTTTCTTTTGTCTTTTTGTTTACTATTATAAGCAAAACACTATGGTTGAATCAAGTTGACTTCGACAGCTGTACACTCCGAGGCATCCTAGTAGTCTCCCAATTAGTGAATCAATCCGATTTAGGTTAGGTTGAAAAGTCTCTCACTTAATTAATTAGGAAGTGTTATCATTAATCAAATGGGTTATCTTATGATTTAAAACAAACTTCTAATTTTCGGTTTTAAACTTGCTTCTACTCTTTTAGTTACAATTGATTAAAATGAGTGAAACAATAGTTTTCTTGCGCTCTCTGACTATATATCATACCTTTCTTTAGTTGAAAAATTAATTAGTTCCAACCCTTTAATGGCAATTGAGAAAATTTATCCAGACAAAACACGTCTCACAAGTATGACTAATGTTGTGTTTACTAATCACCAAATCCATCAGTAAAGAAATGGTAATTTTAACTTTTGTTCTAAAGGCACGTGTTTAATTCTCAACTTAGGTGTTTTTGTTTGTTTTAATCATTAAAATATATTAAAAAATATATTCTTATTATTCAAATTATGAAATATAATAAAATAATAATTTAATACAAATTATGAAATAAATATAAAAATATAAGTTTTGAGAGCTGAACGTATGCCCTTATGCACAGGGGCCATGTTAAGACTACCCATTAAAAAACGACTATAAATTTTATCCAATTTGGTTTTTAGATAGAAGTGAAAAAAACGATCGTAATTCACTGCCCAAAAGGCGGTTTTGCACTCTTCCACTCCCCACCATTAAGGAGGAGCTCAATTACAAGATAATGCAACCTTGATTTATGAGGAAGAAGCCGCCAAATCATCTGGATGCTGTAAAATTCAATAAAACAGCGCTTCAAAACAAGAAAACTTCACCAAAAACTGTGTTGTTAAAATCTAATTAGCCACTCAATGTCAGGATAAAGAAGAGCTCAAGTACAAGATAAACTTGACTTATAATTAACGAATATACATGTTTATGAATGCAGAAACCAGTTGAACTTCTCTACCACTATACACGAAGGCTTCTTTATTCTGGGCAGTGAACAAAGCATAAACATAATAAGAATGTAAAAGTTAAATATTGAAAACAACCCGATGCTATCTCAGCTACATATTGACAATGATCCCAGCCACTAGGCGTAAAAGTTACATACTCCAGTTTGCCATGAATGTTTGATAAATCATGTGACAATGTTGTTAAACATCAGTTTGATATTCAATTAGGAGTGAAACAGTTTACGAATCACTAAAAACATAATGTTTAGCAATTGACGGTTTGTAGATGAAAAAAACTAGTTAATGATTAACATGAATTACTTGGCTTTCTGTTTCTTTGCCATCTTTTTAATTGTGAAGTCATCATCAGAGTTTTCATCCGAGTTGTCATCTGCTAACTTGCGCTTCATGGACTGTTTCCCTGCAACTTTGGAGTCAGTTGTCTTCTTTCTACTTGAAGCAACTGGGGAGGTCGGCGGCTTCTTGTTTGCAGTTACAGAAACATTAGTCTTCTTTACTGAAGAAACAGCTTTTGTGGGGGAACTGAATTTTTGTCGTTGTTTCATCTCGAAAGCTTTCTTTGCCAGATCAAATGAGAGCAAGCCAGACTCCATCATCCTGTAATCACATTGAAACATGCATATATTTATAAACACAGCCCAGGTAATGATTATGATAAGGAGAAAAATTGCTAAGGAAGAGCAATTAAATTGTAGAACTCAGTAGATCACCAATTTTTCAATGGCTGAAATCACCTAAATCAATTGCATCATATTATAAAAAATAGAATTCTAGATAAAAGGAGCCTGAACAGGATTGGGTCAAAATGTATAATACAAGATTGAACACCAGAAGATTCTGATATGAACAGAATGTACTCATTACTACATTCATCAAAAACCAGAGGATTCTAATTGGAATAGAATGTACTCGTAGGTACATTCAATTCACACAGTGATTTTGATATCATCTACCAATCCAACTACCCCCCTTTAGCAACTTATTGACACAAGAGAGAGAAAACATTGACCATTCACAATCTATACCCTTACACTTGTAAAAAAGCAATAGTTTTCACTCCCTGAAACAATACAATCTTTCCAGATAAATAAGGAGTTAGGTGCTACAGATTTTTGAAGAGAAGTCTAGAGAGGAAAGAAGGAAACCAAAGATTTTAATTAATGCCCGTGATCAACATGTAGATAGACACAAACAATTTTTCCCAGTCAGTCCAATTCAATAACACTTTTCATTCTGTGTTCTATGCAAGATGGCACCAAGTTTTATTTTTTTATTATTTTTTGAGATCTATTGTTAGTTTTATAGATTCACATAAATACAAAATGATGAAACATGTAATACATATATTTTAGAAGAGGACAAAAAAGTTAGAAGATAAAACATCACAGCCTCAACTTTCTTATATCTGATTACAGACACTATACTGGAAAAATTCAGTAGTAATTCATCATAAATAAAAAGGATACATTTCTATGGTTTTTTATTCCACGAAAAAAATGTTAAAAGCAATTACAAGATCAAGTTTTGGCATTAAAAAATTAAAAGAAATTACACAGTATCCATTACAAGGTTATATAACTAGTATTAAGAACTTCGAAGCACAATATGAAAAATGCAAGAAGACGCATAATTAGTGTCCTTTTATGTTGATCACTTCAGTAAAATCAACACAAAAGAAGTAGTCTATGAAATAATTAAGACCAACCAAATTGAATATCAAGTTGTAGGTAAAAGGTCAGTTAGATCCCCAGTATTTTCTATAGGGATATGGATCCCGCATATAAATTTCATAAGAAGGGCTGTTGTTAGTGACTGCCAACTAAGAGAACAATAAAAAACTGAAAATACTGTCCATCCTTGAAAGCAAGTTCTTAGAAACTATAAAGAGGGCAGGAAAGTAGCATAGTGATCAGAAGGAAAACCTTTCAATCCTAGATTCAGGAAAAAAGTGCAAAAGACTCAACTTTTTCCAAAATATACAACAAAATGTATTAAACCTTAAACAGAATTGACTGCTTTGACCCTCAAAAACTCTCTGGTTCACTTAGGTCATCATACACATTGATGATTTGCGTTAATGTAATTCATGAAATTATTGGAGTTGGCAGTCCAAATGCAACCTATAGTACCTCTTCAAAAGTTGAACAACCTGTTAACCAGAAAATGAACAGCATTTGCTAACTAAGAGCAGTGTCCTACTTTTCATTTTCCATTTCAGTTCCAGAGAAGTGTCCCGATCATCAAACCGTTTATCCCTTCCGGTCCTCATGTCAATTTAGCCTACAGATTGTTTGCCTAACCTCTACGTTTGTCAGCAATGTTTACCATTATTTTCTTAGTCCTGAAGCCTCTAGTGACATACAGTGAGGCGATCCTCAGGTTTGACTATTATCCCTCTGAGTAGTTTTTGTCCTTCCTCTTCACAAATAGCAACTGGATATAGGATTACAACCATTATGTTTCGTTTGGTTCACAAGGGAAAGAAAGGAAATATGACATAAATTATTTTCCCTTCAGCATTTTTCTCTCCTTTCTTCTTTTCTTTTCTAAACACCAAATAAAGTTAGTAGAATAAGTACACTTCCATAGAAAGAGAACTATCATGTACCAAACATATAGCACCAAAAACCAAAATACTCACCAGAATTGTGCCATCTCACTCTGAGGAACCTGCTTATAAAGTGTTTCGTAAAAAATCCTTAGCGGATCTCTCTGCAATTTCAAAATGCAACAGCCAATTACTAAAAAATCCTTCAAGAATTCAAGAGAACAAGAAGCATAATATCACAAATTCTTGAAACAGAAACTCCTAATGGTAAATTAAGCGAAAACCACAATAACCATTTACCTCCTCTGGAGGGTCCCGCTTCTGGCCAGGCAAATGATAAACCTTCTTCTCCTTCTTCTTCCCGTTCTCCTTCGCCTCTGCTTTCTTCTCCTCTTCCTTCTTTTTCTTCTTCTTCAGTTCGTTTAATTAATCCAGGAATGCAAACAAAATAGTAATTAATCAATGAAGAATTCTTTTGGTTGCTAATAAACATACCAGGGAAAATTAACATTCACTTAACTGAGTGAAGAAAAAGAATTTAAAAAAAAAAATTAAAGACACCCAATAAGCTAGAAAAATCGCTACTTCAGCCAACTTTTCTTTCTTAATCTTGACATTTCTTCCGTTCCTTACAGAAAATAAACTGATAAATACACAAATAGTAGCCACTTCATGAAAGAAAATAACATAATCACAATAAGAAACTTAATACATACAATAACAAAAAACAAAATAAAACAAATACAGAAAAAAAAAAAAAACCTTATTTTCAGCCTTAGCAGCAGTATTGGAGTTGTTCATGGAGATGGGTTTGTGATCATCATCATCATCATCATCAATGTCATTCTGTTCCTTCTTGACTCTGGAGCTGGAAGAGGTAACTCTTTTAATTGGTACCTCAAAATCCTCATCCTCATCTTTTAGCTCTTCCTTCTTGAGTTTGGGTTTAGCCTTGGCAGCAGAAGAAGAAGTTGCATTGGCATTTGTGGGTTTCTTCTTGCGAGATTCCAGCATGGCAGTCAAGCTCTTCTCCTCACCTTCGTCTCTGTCATTCTCTTTCTTCATTGCCTTAGCATCTTCTGACGGCATCTTCTTCTTCAGTAACTTTGTTTACTGGAAGCTGCTCTTGGGGTTTTTGATTGATTTCCAACTTCAAAAAGGGCCAAAGCATTCCACTGGGGTTTCAGGGTAAATGCCGAACCGGACACGAAGCCAATAAAAACGATTAGCAATACTGAGAATACCTAGAGCAACCCGGCACCTTAGTCTAAAATCTAGTCTAGATAGCTCCAAAACGGTACCGTTTCGATCATGGTTTAATTTTACTTTGGGGTGAAAATACTACTTTTTGACGGGCCCGACAATCAAACATAATTGGGAAAATTTTTATAGGCAATTACGATTCTTTCCTTCCTTCTTTTATGGCTTCTTCAAGTTTTGATTATCAATCTCTTCACTTTGCTGTAAATATAAGGCATTATCATTTTTTTTTTCTTTTTCCAGTTTACATGATGAGATTGAATAAAAGTTACTACGAATTTTGTTCCGAAATCCATGAACTACAAGTATAACCTGTTGAAATGCAGTTCTTCGGTGATTTTGTTCCCCAAAACGGTGTAGTTTTTGAATACTGATTTCAAGTTGAAAGAAGTTATTCATAGTGATTGAATGCCATGTTGATTCTAGATTGTTAGTTGGCTTACTTCCAACAATCGGAACGAAAATCTTAAAGCTGGCTTCTGTAGATCGCCGCACGTAGTTGATTTGGGGGGGTTGTGGCACTTCAGTCGCAGGGTTGATAGAGGATGGCGGCTGCGGATGGATGTTGCTCACGGTGTTTTCTGCACTTTGGCGGCGGCGATGAAGGCTTGGCTTTGTGAACTTCTTTTTTCAGTTATTTGAGAATTATTACTGCTTCCCGTTGTTTAATAATCTAAGAAAGGAACAAGATTATGGCAATCGATGATGGTGGGTTATGGAGGTGCTACAGATGTTTTGGTGACGGAGGTGCTGGTAGATTTTTATGTTTTGTTCTTAAATTATTTGTATTATTTTTATTATTTATTGCAATAAAGTTAGAAGTTTTAAGATATTTGGAGGAATAAATTTAAACTTTACTTAATGTATTAATTTTGGATAAGCGTAAAGAGCTATGTTTATTATATTGACTTTTTTTTTCTAATTAAATTTTTAAATCTTATATACATAATTTTTATATCACAAATAAGGGTATCTTTGTCATTGCATTAAGATTTGAGATTAGTTTACTCATTACTGATTTGTCTAACAAAAGGCAAAAATAGGGGTCCGTCTTTTACTTCCGGAACAGCGGGGTGACTGTTACTATCAACATCTAGCAGGGGTGTCAGAATTTTCCCTCTCTTTAACTGTATGCAATCTTCCTGCTAAAACCATAGTTGCTTGCATGGAAAGCAATGTGTTATGTGTCGCGCAGCCAATCAACTATGATAATCTAGGTTTCAGCATAAGAGAATTTTATCTTTTTTTTTTAATTATTTATTGGGAAAAATCATCGGTCTATATGCGTTGTTCTCTGACATGGGATTCAGAATACTAGAAAGCAAGAACATATTCTTGTTTCTATATATATTCTGTACACCATACGCAGTTTAAGAAAATTTTCGTATCAATCCTACTTGGTGGGCATGAGTCCAAAAGTTGGGTCGGTTGAGGATAGAATCAGAACCCCAATTTATGCCAAACCTAACCACAAACATTCAGCCTACTTTGCATATATAGACACATATTCTAGACCGAACTCAATTTTGAGAGAAGTAGCCGGCGATATAGAGAGATGGGTTGGTTTTTTGGTGAAAAAAGAGGGCCTGCATGGAAGCACGGTTGGGCAGAGCAAACTCTAGGCTCCGTTTCGACACCTCCTTTGCCTCTACTTGCCATTTTTGGAATCATTTTTCTTCTTTTGACACTTTCATCTTACATAAACTACAAATTACAGATGCAGCAAACAGCGACCAACTTAAAGTTGTTTCTCTTGCTTTTGCCAGTATTGTTGATTTTTGCAGTGCAGATTTCCTGGTTGCTAAGGCCAAGAACAACGAGGCGCGCCCTTGCTGATCATGAAAGCAGCAACTTGCCTTGGGGTGTGATGGTGCTGGTGCTGCTACTTCTGGTGATGGTCTCTTACCAATCCCATGTACAGTCCATGTGGTCTCCAGGTATTTAGAGGTCTCGTTAGTTCAGAAGAAAACGCGGATGCTTAGAGAGGACTTTGTACTAAATTAACCTTTTCTTATGATCTGTACGTACGAGTAAGTCTGTAATGAGTTTGTTTTTTCAATATTTTTATTTTGTCTTTAGTTATTATTAAGAAACAAACCCAGTTCGTCAAACTGTGTTGCCAATAGAATTACGGATGATTATTGATCTTGAAAGGGAGTGCCACAAAAAGGTGAAAATTGAAACAAAATCATCCAACTTCTTTGATAAAAAAATAATTAGAAAGCTAAACCAAAGAATATTTGCTCCCAAAGTAAATGACTGTTAGTCGTTAGAGAATTTTACATCAGAATCCACAAAATAATACAAATACAACAAGAGCTGGAGCTATACAAATCAATTGAGAAACTGTTTAATTTCATAATAAGATTATCCTTTTGGCGGGTCATCTTACATGGAGAGACGGGGTCTTCAGTTTTGGTACTTTAAAATTAGATGTGAACAACTTTGGAGTGTCTGAAACATCAACAACTTTTCTCTTTAAACTTCGGCTACCCTGATCAACCACAAAGATTTGAAATTTGATAAGCTTATATAGCCATGTTAAAGGCCCAAAAAGGCTCATCTGTTATAATTCACAAGTAAAAGAACAAGACATCATATCGGATACTTTTATTGTTCTGCCATCTTGGTATTGAGAAATCACATAGAATGGTTCAATTTGACTAGCAATATACAGAGCCATTACCGATGAGACATTACATAATATCAGCCAGAATTTACGCTAAATGCAAGAGGTTCACAGCCAGAATTTAAGCTAAATGCAAGAGGTTCACAGCCATGGGTGCTTTTAACATTCGGATATAGAATTCTGCTGGGTTATGCTACAATCTAGTATCTTCTGTATTAACCTAAAACATCAATACATACTAGCATTCATCATGTCCAGTTAAGCGGTCACATAAAATTTTTTCCTTTACTTCAACCATAATGAAGTTTAGTTTTTATCACAAGCTGTCCTGAATTTAAAGATTCAAATGTTATGTTTCATTAATTCATGGTAATCCAAAGTAAGATCTGAGGGGAAAATGTGGTCCAGAATGTATATGAGGATACAGATATTACATCCATACCAAAAAAAAACCACTAGCTGCGGAAAGATAAAAGTGAGACCAAATTCAAAAATTTATGCAGTTATAAACTCGCAAGTACCTTTTCAGTGTCCTCATAATAAAGGTTTTGGGCAGCTGGCAATTCTTTCTTCACAAGAACATTAGTTCCATTCCTGACACTATTATTGGCTCCCCGAGTTACGGGTCCCATTTTGCAAAGATTTGACAGAGGTGTAGCTGAAGCACATCTGGACTTTCTAAGCAATTCTTTCTTTAAAACACTTTTAGTTCCATTTGGGCCACTGGTGTTGCCTCCCAGATTGGAAGTTTTAACCCCTGCTGTGCAGCGATTCAAGATGGGGGTAACTGAAGCACTTCTAGATTTTCTTAACAACTCCAACTCCTCTGAGAGTCTGGAGATTTCGTCATTCCATTTTTCTGTGCCAGCCTCCATCTCAGCAACTTTAGTTTTTAACTTTGCAATAAGTTCATCCTTCTCATTATTAGATGACTGAAGCTGCTCCACTCTAGCTAGAAGCTCTGCAATCTTCTCATTTGCTTGATGAACTTCTGCATGCTTGCCATTTAATTTAGTCATGAGATCACTTTCTAAAAGCTTATATTGGTTCCATACGAAGTCCTTCTCTGACACGAGTGCAGATACCTCAGATCTCTTTTCTGAAGCAAGTTTATCACATTCAAGCTTTAGTCTTCTCACTTGACCTTCCAAAATCGCTGAACCAGCTGACTTTGGGTCACTATCCTGCAAGTACTAAAAGGTTTACAACTACATTCCAAAAAGATACATAACAAATTAAAAGAAGAAGAAGAACAATAGAGGGATCATACTTTTGTGTTCTGTCTGAGTAAGTCAAACCAGGCCCTGAAATCAGCCAAATCATCATTTACGTCCTCTGCAATTCGGAAAAGAGATGATAAGATGGATAAAAGTTAAATTATATTAAACAATAACTTCAAACTTACAAACAAGTATATACTCCTTCAGACCTAACTCACTTAAAACTTGAATTATAGGATAACAATGGTAACTGCATGATATCAAGAAAAGTAAATTTACATGTAATTCCAAATAAACTCAACTCTACCCATACATTAATGCCCTACCCGGTAACATAAAACTAATTTCAACAGCAACACCAACTTGATTTGAGTGTACATGTTTAGAGTCTTGTTTTGTTTCATTAAGCTTCCTTATCGCTAAAATTACAGTATAAAAATTGTTTCTTTTTCTTCATAAGCAAATTCTGAATAAAATTCAACAAAAAAGCACCGTTAAAAAGAATAAATAATTACACACAATTATTTCAACGTACTCTTTAATCATAAATTTTCTCTTTTTTTTTTTTTTTTCCCCCACAAATCAAACCAAGAGTGCAAAAAGCAAAATAAGACAAATACATACAAAAAAGAAAAAAAAAACTGACCTAATTTGAGTGCCAAGAGAGAGGTCTCTCTACGCTTCAATCCCAACAAAATATCAGATTTCTTAGCCTCAAGTAAGCGTGTCATCTCTTGCGCCATAATACAACTCCTGAACTACAAAACAAATTGCAATCAAACCCGGAAACCAAATATCAATAAAACCCTAATTTAAAAATGAACGAAACTTGGGGCTTACTTGAGATAATTGATCTTCGTAAAGATGAATATCAGAAACCCATCTCCGGTGTTGCATCTTTATGTGATCCTCAAGGATCTTTCTCTCTTCCTGTTGAGACTTCACCGTTTTAACTAGCGCATCGAAGATTTTGTCCCATTTTTCCTGTTCTGAAGAGACTTTAGAGCGTGTTGCTGCAACCATTTGTAGAAATTGCATGTATTTTAAAATAAAGAAATCAAGAAGAAGAAATCAGCAGTTTTCAGAGTTGCGAAGCGAGTAAAAGAGGACCGTTGTGATTCAAAAATGGGATTCAACGGTCGATTCCCAGCGCATTTTGAACCGGACAATTGAGGCGCTCTCTCTAATATGTGCTGATCGTTTATTTTGTATTTATGGGCTCAACTGGAGTTAGTTTGTGCTGCGTTGGCCCATTTTCGGCCCATTAATAAATATCCTTGTCTTTTCTTTTGATCCATAAAGGTGTTGAAAAGTGAAGGGTGATTTTTGTACATTTGACTCTCAAAGTCATGAACAAGAGGAAAAAATCTAAACAAAAATAAAAAACTTAAATTGATATGCATTTTTATTACTATTGGCGATTCGAAAAGAAAAAGAATTAATTGAACAAATGATATTCTAAATAATAAGTATTAAGGATAATATTAAGATGTGCCTTAAAAGCACATATTAATAATTAAAAGATTTTATAATTATCCTTTAAAATTAAAAGTTTTAATTCTAATTGAAATTTTATTAATTAAAAATCATTAAATACAATATCAAAATAATTTTCGAAACACAAACTTTAAGAGACATTATACAAATTGCAATATGTGTACTTTAAGGCATATATGTTAAAGACTATCCGCATAGTGAAAAAAAAAAAAAATCAACACCTCATAAGCTTAAAGGTTATAATCATCGTATATATATGTTATTAGTTTGAATCTAGTTCGATTTATGAGGAATGCTTTGACATTTCAGACAGCCACGAATACGCGGAAAATTCGAAGCTGAACAACGACAACGCCAAGACAAAAACACAACACACAAAGACAACATTTTTGTCTAGAACAAGGAAACGTCGATCAAAACACAAACACTACACATGAAAAAAGATCAAGTTGTTGCTATTACGTTATCCCACAAAAACATTATACAGCTGCGGGTTTTCCCATCAAATGGGAAGCTGTGTTTCCAAACTAGGCCCTGATTTAACTGAAACTGACAATCCCATTTCGCCACGTGGCATAATGGGGGCACTGCGAGTTCAATTACCTTCCAAAAGACTGCACGCCGCCAGTAGTCGTTTATAACAAAGAAACATCAAGGCAGTTTAAGACGGTTCTAATCTTTTTTTTTTTTTTTTTA
>JANKKB010030161.1:0-61870 GCA_026225775.1 Bursera palmeri
TAATTGATTCTTCTGTTTGGGTTGTGGGAGGCTGTGCTTAGTAGTTCCCAAATTGGTTTACTTTGTCGGCATCAATCCATAATGATAATTGCTTTATTAGTTGGCTAGAATTTTTGGGGCAGTTTGCTATTTTCTCTTAGTTATGTAATGTATTAATGTTCAGCTATCATTGCTAGTTATCGTAACGAACAGATTACTCTGAATTTGAAGTGACCCCAGTTTCTCAATCTCATTTATTGAAGTTGTATGATGCTGAGAAACTGAAATTCTGGTTAAAAAATATTTCAGTCCCCCTCAAGGATATCTGTAATGTTTATCAGTTAAATTCAGGAGAACATCCTTTTTTACCTTGACATAAACATTTACCTGTGCTTAAATCAGAGGGCAAAATGGGCTTCCATAAAGTTGCTTAAACCATATACGTCTTGGGAAAGGATGTTGGTCTTATTTGATAGCATATCTCAAGGAAGGTTAATGGTATGGCTGTGAATACCGAAAGGTTTAATCAATGTCCAAAATATTAGTGATTTAATTCAACCTCTCCAATTATTTTTATTCCCCTGTATTTGGTGCATCTTCAAGTGTGATTTCTCTTGGTTTTCATTCTAAAATTCCTTATTTTAGAGATTTTTAACTTGTCCTCTTCACGTGGATATACCTATATGGGTAAAGACTTATGAGTAGCCTTACATTAATTTCTAAAGTCTAAGATGTGATTAATTGTAAAGTATGATTTTATTCTTCAGTTTGTTAGTTGACTGAATCCATTTAGAAAAAATGGTCCATGTTGTTTTACTGTATCAAGAAATAGTTTGATGATAAACAGTTAGATGAGGTGAAGGTTGGGATAACACCAATGTTGTAGCTTACTGTATCTGCATGTTGTGTTCATACATGCAGCCAGGCAGCTTTCTTTAGAATGTTGTCAATTGAAATTATGTAAACTTTTTGTAGGTTAAAATGGTTGACTGAATTGAACTGTTTAATTTATCATCTCCAGTTGCGTAGGATAGAGATTCAAAGCTGTCCTTTCTCTGACATTAAGATAATTATACATATATTAATATCTGAGAGTATAACATTGGTACCTTTTCTGTCGTCTTTACTATGTGCCTGAAACCTTGTTGTATCTTTAGCATGTTTCAGGAGCATTTTAGAATATTAGAGGTGTCTTTATGAGCTTTTAAGCTATTTTGACACTGGAGATTGAACTCTTCACAATCAACCAAATGTTGGTTTTATTTAAGATTGATGATACATAACTAGCAGCTGATGATGATAAACGATCCAATATTGTGCACTCATGTAAATATTCATGAACCTGAACATGATTGTAGTGAAATAGATATAGTTTACCTTTTGATTGAGAAGAACTAGAAGATGGAAGCTAGCTATCCCTACCTTGTACAGCACAGGTTATTTTAGATTATAGGAAGTAGGTGGTAGTCTGATTCTTCAATGTACATGGTGGTAACTAATTCAAGGCATGGAAATGTTGTAGGCAGAAGTGAAGCTGGTATACCTGGCAAACTTTGGTTTCTTTTTAAGTTGTGTAGAAGTAGGTACCTAACTAATTTCAACTTGGAATGAAGTGCTATTATATGTTATTCTAACAGTGAACAGATGTAAAATGCAGGGTAGTAAATGAAGCACTAAAAGCAGTACCTAAATGTGAAATAAATCATGAGAATTACCAAAATACAATTTTGCGATATCCAGTTATAAAGTAGTGAAACTAAGAACCTTGTATATAGAATTGATATCAGTAATGATTGCTATCATCAATAATCATTTAATCATTTCAAACTCTAGAGTCTAGAGGGCTTTTGTTTTGCTTGAAAGGTTAGAGACCAGTGTCTTGAACATTTTAGGCTCTGTTTGGTTATAAATTTTGTGTTTTTGTTTTGAGATTTTCCGTTTTAAGTGAAAATAGAAGATCCTTTTATAGTTTTTTCAAGGAGAATGAATAAAAGAAGATGTGTTTGGGTAGTGTATTTTGTGCTTTTATTTTGAAATGAATGATAGTTGAAAAAATAATAAAATATAAAAATTTTCAAATATAATAGAATAATTAAATGATAATATTTGATGAATAATATGATTTATAACTAAATAATGAAAATTTTTTATTAAAAAAAAAAAAAGAGAAAAAAGAAAAGACAAACTATGTAAGGAGAGAGAATGAAGAAAAGAGTTAAAAATTGTTTTTCTTCTTGTTTCCATGCGGTGGAGGGTTGTATCCTTATCATTTGTTTTGTATGTTTTAGATACAAAATGGCATGCCAAATGATGATCTCACATTTTATGATATTTTCAAACTAAAACGAAAACACTAAATACAGGTATTCAAATAGGCCCTAGGTTCTTGTTTACCCATTTTCAGAATTTTGTTCATTTTTGTTCCGGTTTGGATTATCCTAAATTGTATAATATTTGTTTGGGTAGCCATTTCAATTTGAAAAACAAAAAGTGCCAAGTTAAAGTACAACACTTGAACTGCACCATTCTCTTTGGAAATGAGACTACTTTTTTATGTTCTCCCTCCCCTCAACCTCTCTCACTCACGTCATAGTTTTTTTTTTTTTTTTTCAAATTAATTTTTATTATTTAGTTATAAATTGAAATAGTCATTAAATATTATATTTTAAATATTTAAAAAAGTTTATATTCATATTTTTTTCAACAATCATTCTTTCTAACATGAAACAACAAAATATATAAACAAACACATCCTGTATCATTTATTCTCCTTGAAAAACACATAAACAATTCTTCTATTTTATTTCGAAATAGAAACTAGTGAAACAAAAACACAAAATTCATAACCAAATGGAACCTTAATTTCCTTGTTTTATGGCAATGTTAGATTTGCCAGTCTTAGGTAAAATCAAAATAATTAGAAGGGGTTAATGCTGCTTGTTGAGAGAGAGAATAACTTGAGAGAAATTAGAGAGAGAAGTTGTTCTTGGCATATTGATCAATGAAAGGTCACATATTTACAGTACAAGAATTCTTATGAAATAGGCAAGAATATCACTCATAATGAAGACTGAGGATCATCAACTTATATAAACTTAATAGAGAGTTTTCATAACCTCAACATTCTACATATACTCTTTAACACTGTTTAAAGGATAACCTAATGTCAAGAATCCAATGTTCACCAGAGAAGTGTCTGGCTGTCAACCTATTACATGGAGTGCAGTATAAAAAAATGGAGACTACCTGTTAGCCATCAACCTGCTCTCTTTAGAAGAGGAATCCAATCTTGTTAATTCTGAGCTTCACCTTGCTGAAGTGTCCAACTGTGCATCATTCTGTCTCTTTTTCTCTCGTCAGTCTTTGTTATATGGGAATTTCTGGAGTACTGGACTCTTTTCGAGGTTTAACCTGACCGAAGCTTTGCTGTTCTATATTTCCTTTAACAATGTTATAGGTCCCTGATTCAGGTATCCCATTGCCAGTGTATCTTTCTTGATCATTCTCTGTATACCTGTTTAAGTGTTCATGTTTATGCAACGCTTATTTAATGTTGCACATAAAGAAAGTGTTGGTGAGCTATCTAACATCATGGCACCTTTATTTGGTAAGGTTTTTCTCTTTTTTCCTTTTCTTGCATAGACTTTATCGAATATATATTTGTCTTTCCACAGTTGCGTCATCAATAGTGCTAGCTCCAGTTTAATGAGCTAATTTTATTTGCATATGGTTGTGACTGTGATATCTTTATTGACTTGGCCATTGTGTTACTACGGTAACATTGAAAACTAAATGGTCTTCTCATATCATGGTGAATTTCATCAACCCTACTCAATATATTGCTACTGCTGCAAACCAATCAGGTTCTTTTAATCACTGGAGTTAATTATCTAAAGGATTAAAATAAACAATTTTCCAACCTTCTCAATTTGCCTCTTTGTTTTGATAGGTACCGTGCCATCACAAGTGCTTACTACCGAGGCGCTGTTGGTGCTTTGCTTGTATATGATGTCACACGACATGCTACATTTGATAACACTGGGAGGTGGTTGAAGGAGTTGAGGGAGCACACTGACCCCAACATTGTTGTCATGCTCATTGGCAACAAATCAGATCTTCGACACCTTGTGGCTGTTTCGACTGAGGATGGGAAAGCTTTTGCGGAGAGGGAGTCCCTCTATTTCATGGAGACATCAGCATTGGATGCAACCAATGTGGAAAACGCGTTTACTGAAGTTATTACCCAGATATACAGGATTGTGAGCAAGAGGGCAGTCGAGGCAGGCAGTGATGGAGCTGCTTCCACCCTTCCATCAAAAGGAGAAACGATAAACGTCAAAGAGGATTCTTCTCTTCTAAAGAGAATTGGATGCTGCTCGAACTAGGAATTATGTTGTTCAATTGCCAGATGTTGCAGCATTTTCTTGTACATGAGCACACGGAATCCTGATTTAGAATGAAAAAACTAGTTTGTCTGGCATATGGTTTGGAAATTAAAGAACATTTTCCAGATTGTCTCTTCGTGGAATACATTTGTTTTCCTAAAAAACTTATTTGCACTGTATCCCGTCATACTTTCTTTTAACTGTTGCTTCAGGTGATCCAATATGAAGTTTCCCAGGTTCCCACATTCAGGGGATTTAATATATAATTAGCACTAGTTTCTTTATTTTTCTTGACTGTCTGTAACTGCAAATTAGGTAACTACCAAAAAGATTTCAAATTAAGGATAGAAATTGATAAAAGATATTTCAATAATGTTACACATATAAAATTTTGTATATGAAGTGAATAGACAATCATGATGATGCTGTAATGGCCAAGCCCCTGAATGTTTCTCAGGTCGTTGTAGTGTTCGTTTCTCTACGGTGAATCCAAGCAACAAGTTGAATGAAATGAGGAATTTATTTCGTTCTGATCCAAACCAGGGAACTCTGTGGTGTGGCTCGTGTTGCAAGTCAAAGACTCGTAGACCCAATAGCAGATGGCCCCATAATGTGGAGTCCACCACTATAAACTGAACCCAAGTAAGTTTGTCTCTGCAAGCAGGTAGGCCGAACTCATAAAGTGACCTCATGCGTTCCCATCTAAATAAATATAATATAATACAAGGGAATGCACCCCACCCCTGACTAAAATTGACCTTATGCCTTGCCTTCCAGAACAGGGTATCTATTTGATGTTTTATTTTTGGTACTCATAATCGATGCCAAAAGCTCCTGAAAACAGGTACAATTAATAGCTTTCTGACTTGTCTGTATCTTTTTGTATTCATAAGCCAAACTTATACCATACCCGTTGCCCCTGTCATGTTCATGTTCATGTTCAATGATCTCATAAATTTTTAAGGGTATTTTGCTTTGCATTGCATGAAAATGTTATTTTTGATCAGGACATTAGATATACATAAAAATTATAAGAACACTCATACTGTTGATTTATGAAACCTAAGATTTATAAAGATCATGTGATATGATTTCCTATTAGTAATAAATTCAAACCAAAAACAGATATATTCTCTAGATCTTTTTCCATACTAAAAGCTACTTTAATGCACGTTCGAATTCTGAATGTAGACCAAACCCCGCCCCAAAATTGAAGAAGTGCTTGTCCATTAGTGTTCACTTGTTTATCACGTGACATGTTTGGCCTTCAACTTCCAAAATTCATATATTTATCCAACCAAATATTAAAAAATAACCCAACAAATAATAATAATTTGGTATCCCATATCCACCATGCTAACTATTTTTGGTTCATCATTCGATGGAACCATGATTACCATTTAAAGGATAAGTTTCAACATTAAGTTTCTTTCCTAATTCAAATAATACCTATAATGAATGAAGAAAAGGTTGAACCATGATTACCATTTAAAGGATAAGTTTCAAGTTTCTTTCCTAATTCAAATAAACCAAGAATCCTTGCTTGATAAGGATATTAATTTATACAAGTAAAATTTAAATGCTCATAAAAAAAAAAAAAAAAAATCTAGTTTTAACTTTACGAATGGGTCCAAGAAAAAAGCCAAAATATGATAATGATTCGTCGACTTTAAGCATTGTACCATGGCCCATTCAAATTATGAGCATTAGAACATTCACGATTCTATTCTCTTTTACTTAAATACCCTTTATCATTTTTCGATTTTACCTCCTATTTTTCGCCTCATAATTGACTTGAATCAGGTAATTTCGGTAAAATAATAATTACTTTTCTTATAATTTTATAATTTTGGTTGACCTCCCTTGCCATTAACATAAAAAGAATAAATTTGATTAAATCACTAGAATAACCTTTAAATTGATTAATTATTTCTTACTTAATTTGAGAAATTGAAACCATTGTATATTGCTCATTTAAAATATTACATTTATGCAAAAGGTTATTGATTTTTTTTTTATTAAAAGGTAAAAAAGAGATCAAAATTAAACAAAAACAATGGCATGAGTTGAGGAAACATGGCACATGTTAGTATAAGACAACACCAATTCCGCGATATTAATATCAACTTCAGGGGCATTAATGTAAAGATACATAGTATATAATCACAGTTCACTCACGCCTTTCGCTGTGTACGATTCAGGTTTATCGTATCTTCTCAAACTCTCAGCTCTATGGCTGGTGAAGATATCTTTGAGCGCCTGGATTCTTACTGGTTTAAACATGGAATTTTCACCAGGACGCCACCTTCACTCCCTAACCCAACAAACCCAGTTCTTCAAATTCGGCAACAAGCTCAGGAACCAAAGATTTCGCGCTTACCAACTCTTCAGGTTAGGTCTTTCAGTGACCAGGCTTTGAGCTGCAAAACAAGCTTCTCCTCTGATTCTGTATCTCCAGATTCAATATTGAGGACGCCAAAGCTTGAAACAGTTATCTCTGGCAAAGAAGTGTTGCAGTTTCCGAGTGAAAACGTTATACTGGAGGAAGAGAAAGAGGTGAGGAAGGAAGTAGAGACTCCTGTCAAGGCAAGAGTGATTGACCGAGAAAGGAGGAAAGGAAGGAAGAAGCAAAATAGTAAGAGCTTGTCAGAGCTTGAATTTGAGGAGCTTAAAGGGTTTATGGATCTGGGTTTTGTGTTCTCTGAGGAAGATAAAGATTCAAGCTTGAAGTCAATCATTCCAGGGTTGCAGAGATTGAAAAGAAGCAGTGGAGAGGATGGTAACGATGAATATTCCATGGTTTCAAGGCCTTATCTGTCTGAAGCATGGGATGTTTTAGGTCAAAGAAAGATGGAGAATCTGTTGATGAATTGGAGAATTCCAACTCCGGAAAATGAAGTGAACATGAAAGTCAATCTCAGGTTTTGGGCTCATACAGTTGCATCAACTGTAAGATAACTGGTAACAGCTTGTTATCTATTTTCCATTTGGTTTTCGAATGCAATTGTAATATAGAAATGAAGAATGAAGAATGAAGAATGATTACCTCGTTTAAGTTGTACTATATATGCGACTTAATCAAAATTTGGACTAGCTGCTTTACGTAATATGGTAATACCTGAAGACAGTTTAATCTTCCTCTCGAAAGGTTAAAAGACTCTATCAACGACATATTTGAAGTTTGACCAATTATTTCATTTCTTCCTTATTGCGTAAGCCTATCAGTTCAATAAGAAAGATATAAAGTTGAAATATAATTCGTTCCAGAACTTTAGGGTTCATAATATTTTAAGATTTTCTATAACAGAATTTAAAGTTTGTGAGTAAATAATATAATTGCATCCACCTCTCTCTAATTGATATAAAATTTATAAAATGTATTGATCCAGTAACAATATCAAATGCAAAATTACCAGTGTTAATGATTTGGGGTCAATGACTTTACCAGAATAATAATATAAAGATTTTTTCTTAGTTTTAACCACTAACAATTATATATTCCACTTGATGACTTAAGTTATGCTGTTAAAGATGTGTTTGTTTGCCAAGAAAAAGTGGAAATCCAACGAGATTGGCACTTCTTTGCTTATAAAAGAGAATATTGGGAGCTATGAGATATCCAGCTTTTAAAGCAGCCACTGAAAGAGAAGATCCTGCAATGTCTTGTTCATACCACTTGCTCTTAAAAAACACATTTACAATTATAATATTTGATTTTATGGCCTTGATTACTTACTTTAGTGCAACTAGTGGCCCTTTGGCGTATGATTTGGTTTGTCAAATACAATTATGATTGTTTAATTACTCTCGAATATAATATGCCAATATTGTGCTCTGCCAACTACCCAGTTATTATACTTAAACTAGTTTGCTGTTTTATTAAGACAAGGGTTAAAGTTCACAAAGACCAATCTAATTAAACAAATATTTAAATTTCAGTTATGTCATCAAACAAAATCTAGAAGCCAGAGCCAATCGGTATGAATTTCAAGCGATACCTATTAATACCAACATGGGCAGCTAGATTTTGTTTCAGTTGAGAGATATGAAAAGCATGAAATGATCAGCAGTGAAACAACTCACTTGAAACTCAAAAGCACTTCCCAAGCATGTCTAAAGCCTTTCCCAACAGATTTTGTAACTCACACTTGATAATAACTCACAGCCATGAAGTTTATTTATCCACCAGAAGAAAAATTAATAATAAGGTAGCATGCTTATTCTATAAATACTTTTTTGCTTATATATTAGTTGAATATATTAAATTATTTACACTGTTGAACTGTTGATATGAGCTCCACATGAATAAATGAGGAACAAGATATAAGAGTCTTAAAATAGGACCTTAACTAAATGATTACATTTAATTGTAGGAATACTAAGGGAGTCAGAATTTACTAGTTCATTTCTCGTTGCTGGATGTTGCCTCTGGAAGTTTAAAGGTGGGAGGTTTGTCAACACCTCTCCTTGAGTACTCCCTCCATCTCCGAGCTGCTGCCGCTGCCCTCTTCGCTCTCTCTTTCACTTCCTCTTCTGCTATAACAATATAAGCTTCATTGATATTCGGTAGAAACAGAGCCAGCCAAACATGCAGTTTACAGGTTACAACAGAGGCCACACAAGAAATGATGCCATATACACTTGCAGACATAAACACAATTTATTATTTCAAAAAGTAAAAGCAGAAATCTGTGCTTTTGACCTTATAAACATTAAACTAGTATATTTCAACCAGACTCCCCATTCTCATGAGCATCATTATAAACATGTGAAGTTGATTAAAACTCCACATGAACAACATGTTGTCGGGTTGATTAGGACTGGTATTACTTTAGTTTTATATAATTATGTTGGTCGAAAACTTTTACTTGACTATTTCATTTCCTAGGGTACAAGTTCTCTCCAGCTTAGAAACACAACAGCAGAATAGGATTATTAAAAGGAGTTCTTCAATGCTTAACACATGACAAGAATGCAACAGCAACAAAGAAATCTTCATTGTAAATTTCTAGTAGTCAATGTATATTCTGAAATCACCATCTTCTCTTCTGTGCTCTATGTGCATTATTTCACAGAGAGCAAAACTAGTGCAAGTCCAGTTTTGCTTTATGATATTTATCAGATACTTATTAAAAGAAAAAAAAAACATATATGAACTAAAAGAATTGACTTAAAATTATCAAGGAACACTTGGTCAAGATGACAAGAATCAAATATTTGTAGTCCCTCGTACCTGAATTTTTATAGTCTTTTGGGTTGCCCCATAAATTGCTCCAGTATGATCCAGTTTTATCAGAATCTTTCTCCTTCACCATCCTTACTTTAGCTTGTCGCTGCAAAAAGTTTAAAAGTCATCATAAAATCAACCATGAATTAAACAACAATAAAAAGAGGAAACAATGACCATAAAGTGACAAGATCCAAATACTTCTTCAAAGAAGAGCAGTGCAATAAAGACATTTCTTCCCAAGAAGCATTTAGAAGGTTTTAGGAAAACTTCTTTGCACTTGCACATTGCGAAAATTCTTACAGTCCATATGTTCAACAAAGTACAAGTTACAGAAGCAAATACAACAAAAGAATATTCTAGAACAAAAGATTAATTTGACCTAAGAGTGGATGACCATACCAAAACTTTTGCTTGCCTCTTTTCCCATCGGGTACTGGCCTGTCATATTATACATTGAAAACAGGTTAGCAGTTCAATAATTTTACCTAAAACATTTAAAAAATAATAATAATGGGATAGAAACTTAGAAAGAATTATTCTTAAGTAAAACTCCAGATTCTCTACTAAGAATCCGTTTTCTTTTTATAAGGGCTAAAATCATTTATTTTAGCTTTTTGACCCCATATTGTAGGGTATTCTTTTTAATTATACCAAGACTATTTCTTTCCACCGTGGCCTTTATTGCAGTTTAAAAATATGCTAAATGACACTTTTGAACTCATCCTAGAAGACCAAAGTAAGCCCAAGCGGGAAGTAGTTAAAACATTTTAGTTTCAATCAGATTTTAAGGGGAAAAAAGTCCATGGCACAGTATGGTGCTCCATTAACTGGATCGGTTTCTTGCACTTCTTTTCTTCAAGAATTTACATGCATCTGTACTCAATACATGTACAAATAGTTAGGTAGCAGTATTAACATCCCCAAAGCTCTTAAAATTTCAATAATAGGAGCACCTTATTTCCAAACACATTAACACAAGCTATCCATCACAAAATAGGGATAAAGTTTTTTCTCTCTTGCAAAATCCAGCGTGTTAAAGAGAACTGTAAATCCAACCATTTGGAAGAACTAATAACAAAGTTGAATAGACTCTCACCATCCTAAAAACATCCACTGCTCCAGACCCCATTCCTGAAAGCATCAGGGCTACCTGATCATAGTTCAAACACCAAGTTTTAGCGAATGAAAAGACAAATAATGAGACAAAAAAAAATATATATCAAACAGAGATTGAATAATAGATCTTACATTTACTCTTTCTACCCTGCGCATTTCGTCTTCAAGCAAAGATAGTTGTGCAGCAGATGTCCAATGAATGCAATCAACTGGGCTGAATAATTGAAGATCTGTTAACTAAAACTTTCCACATTCAATTTACCTAGAAACTTCCTAACATGCAATAGATGCTAATACGTGAGTAAAATACCAAACTCTAATTTGCTCAAAGTAAATCACAAATTTAAGGCAGCAATATAGTGTTGTAGAAGTGCCCTAAAGCAGGAACCTACCAACTCTCAATTGCTTGTTGAACTAAGTCAGGGTTCCCATGCTGGCTATAAGCTCTGGCTCTTCCAAAGTCCTCCTCAATTCTAAACACATCCGGGGCCACATTTGCACAATTTTTGCAGCCTGTGAAGGAAAGATGACAGCTTTACTAAAATTCTTAAACGTCTAGGAATTTTTGCTTCATCTCAGAATTTAGTCTTCCTTGTACATTCATAAGAAAGCGAGAGTCAGAGATCTAATGATAGCGGGAAGGGAATATTCTCTCATTCTCAACTCTTAATGTCACATGTGCACTTACGACACTTACCCTCCCTAAGCTTGAATTACCAGCATTGTTATACCTCCATAAGATTTTGTTAAACTTACCATTCCATTATTAAAATATAATCTACAACTGCCTGAACTGTAAAAAACCTTGATGCTGACATAACAATCACAGGGGAGGAAGTGATAATTTTACAACTACAATAACATGTTCCATAACGCATACACTCCCAATGACCCATCATTTTTATCACATTACATTCAGAAATGCAACTTCACACATACCTATGCAGCTAAACTCATCAACAAATGCATGATCCTTCGAGCAGGAATCGTCCAGGAAAGGATTGATCGCAGTCAATGTATACCCATGAATTTCATCATAAACCATGCGCTGCACAGGGTCACTGAGAACCTGCACTGCAATTGTCTATTTATAGTACTAGCAAAATAAAGATATAAATTATACAACAAGCACTCCGTGTCAAAAGAGAACCCACCGCATAGACCTCGTTAATGAACATGCAGAAATTATTGGTCTCTGGATCATTGCCACTCAAGTCCGGATGGCAAGCTTTCATGCAATTATAATAAGCTTTCTTAATCTGCTCCGGTGTTGCATCTGGAAGCTATCGACATATAACAGCCAACGGTAAAGCGTATCAAACAGCGTTTCAGCAATATTAACAGATCGCTTAACACTAAAGCATCTTTGTACGCAAAATCTTCAATTACGCTATCTGATTACGTTGCTAATGGTGTTCGCTAAAACTACAAACAAAATTTTCAGCAACGTGTCATTTGAACAACGGCAGAATCAATAAAAGAAGATTCCAAAGAATCGAAGTAGTGCCATTTAATTCAAAAATGAACAGAATTTTCGAATGTGAAGTGATTTCAGGACAACACCTCTGAATTTTTAAATTTCCGGTCTTTTCCAAGAAATATCAAAAAGAGTGTAAAGCTCTAACTCAAAATGCTGAGAAAAGGGAGGAAAACAAGAGAAGTAAATATACAAGTGCCATGTTTCTGTTTCCAAGTAATTAATGGATCATGCTCAACTTTCCTACATTTTCTCATGAACCAAACAGAAAATCCAAAACTTACCAGACCCAGAACCGCGTAATAGTCATCAGCGATCGCGTCCGTAGAAGCTGAACCTTCAGTTGCAACTTTCACTCTGCCACAGCTTCTTCTCCCTCCACCTCGACCCATCAAGCTACAGTTACTACTATTATTTGCAAGCCGGCACCATGACCCTCGTGAACTCAAGCTGTTCAATAATGGGTTCTGGAATTTGAGAGCGTCAGTGCACACAGGAGTCAGTAACTGAGCAGCCATGGTTGAAGCATGCATGCAACGCAAACCAGAGAACAGAAATAAACAGTCTCCGAAGCCGAGATTTTGTTTGGGCTAATAATAGAATATCTGAAAATTTTTGCGGAGGAAGAAATTTTGGCGTAAACTGTTGAATGCTGACATGGCAAGATGGCAGCCATATGGTTTTCCTTAGAATCTGGACAAACCAAGATGAATCTAGTGAGACGAAGTTCCGCTTAGGCTTGGCGTGGATGCTGCACGTGTCACCTCGTGGATAGTTGTTGCCTCACGTTTCTGACAACAGGTTACTTGCAGTCTTGCACTATTTCATTTCGTTTCAAGTAAAAACATCAGCATCCAACGCGATCCATAAGTCAGATACGACTGAAGATTGCAAAAGGCCGGCCCATTTTCGACAGATCTGAAGGCCAAACAAGGCCAGACTTAAATAATAGCAGATTAGGCCAGACCGGTTATACGATTTTTTAGATTGAGCAGTCTGACTCACGGGTTATAATTTTAATTTTTTTTAATATTTAAAAAATAATATTTGACAATGATTTAGAATCCTCTTAAATGGTTATTATTAGCTGTTAATTATTTTTCAGAATAATTTTTTAAAAATTTAATTTTTAAAAAATTATTGCGGCCTAGACCGTTTTCTCTGGCTTTGGTCCACCCTGTTTTCTCTGGCTTTGGTCTAACCTGTACTGTAACAACCATGTTAAACCAAACCAGGCCAAATTTTGGTCAAGCTAGACAAACGACTCGTGTCATGTGGTACGGCTCTGGCCTATGTCCTATTGGAATTCAGTTCATGTCTTTTCAAGCTCACCTCTTTGTATTGGACTTAAACTCGTGTCTATGCATGACAGGCCAACTCGATTAAAATCATCAATATGAAAGCCTAAGAGTGGGCCGAACTAATTAGACAAACGGGTAAAAAGTGGGGGTCGATTAGTTAGTATCCGATTTAGAGGGGGTCTGTTGAGTTTTCGATTTAGAGGGGCTCTGCAATTTCACTAAACCTTGGGGGTTTCAAAGTTTTTTCACAAACTCCTCGAAGTTTGATACAGTGTCTCTATCTGAACATAAGTCTAAAGTCTAAACCCTAACAACCCAATTTTATCGTGGGATTGTGGTGCTTTTACTAATTCAAGTTGAATTCTATAAGACGAAGGAAAAGTATAAGAAATAAGAAAATAGAGTTGTTTGATAAATAGGAGTTCTAATCCTATTAGAATTATAAGATCCCTACATAAATCTATAAGGATTGAGAATCAATTCTAGTATGATAAAGATATGAGAGAGGACTAGACATAAAGAATTAACATCTTTGTAGGGATATGGGAAGAGATATAAAAGAGATGTAAACACAACACCGAGGATTGAGCAAGGAAAACAAATATAGTTTCAAGGCGCTCCAATATTGGGTATTGGGTAGAGAGCAAGGGAAACAAAAATAGTTTTAGGGTCTCCAATAGTGGATATCGGGTAGAATACCAGGTTTAGTGTGTGATCCTTGTACTTTTGTATAATTATGATCTAGTGTATTTATCTTCTCATCCGTAGATATAAGCAATTGATATCGAACCATGTTAAATATCGTATCTCTTTGTGTGATGTGATTTATTTTTCACTTATTACCAATTTTGATGTTAAATATGTTTTCGCATAATTTCTTACAAGTGGTATCAGAGCTCCAGGTTGCAAACTAAGATAAGATTATTTTTCAAGATTGAGTATACACATAAGAGATAGGCTATAACAATTACAAGTTGTAGATGGAGTGATTCTCATTTAATAATTTTGACAGAATTTTCATGATTGCACGGTAGTACTTTTCACAGGTGTATATTGTTCAAATGGTACTGTTCATCGGGTACTGTTTATATGAGTACTGTTCACATAGGTTACTATTCATTGGATATTGTTCTTACGACACTGTTCACGTGACTTGATCTTTAAATCGTTGATTTTTATATGGAATACTCGCCAAGGTGGAGATTGTTAGGATTGTGACTCGTTTCTTAATTCAAGTTGAATTCTACTAGACGTAGAAAAAGTAGAATAAATAGGACAATAGAGTTGTTTAATAAATAGGAGTTCTAATTCTTTAGATTATAAATCCTTACATAGACCTATAAATATAGGGGTTAAAAATCAATTTTAATATGAGAGAGATATGTGAGAGAACTAGACATAAAAGTTTAATATCTTTGTAGGGATGTAGGAAGAGACATGAAAGATATAGACACAATACTAGGGATTGAGCAAGGGAAATCAATCTTTATAGGGATATAGTTTCAGGACTCTCCAATATCGGATATAATTTAAGGGCTCTCCAATATTAGATATTGGATAGAATACCAGGTTTAGTATATGATCTCTTTTACTCTTGTATAAATATGATATAATAGATTTATCTCCTCATCCGTGGATATAGGTAATTGATACTAAATTACGTTAAATATTGTGTCTCTTTATATAATATAATTTATTTTTTATTTACTACCAATCTTATGTTGAATATATTTTCGTATAATTCTTTACATTTCACACAACCAAACCTTCGTGTCCAGCCCACGTGGCAATGACGGCGATGGAAGAGAAGCCATCGTGGGCAAAACTGCGGAGTTTTTGGTTTTGTCCGGCATTGCATTGACAATCATCAAAGCTTTGATCCCACTCAACAAAAATAGAAATGAAACGAGCCAGCCACTTGCTGAGTCGAGTCAGCCGATTCGACCTCCTCCCCAACGGTCCATCACCAAGGTATATCACGCTCTCTCTTTAAACCCCTTGATCGCCTAATTTACTTGTAAATTCAGGTTCGTGTGACATATTCTAGAAGCTCTTACTGTATATTTTATCTATTTATCGATTTTTTTTTAACCTAATATTTCTACAAACCAATGTAAACCAGAGTCAAGATCACGTAGAACGATTGAGATAGAGAAGGGAGATACTCTTTGGGGCCTCTCTAAAACATATGGGGTATGCCTTATTTTCATTTGCAGATGATTCTTGAGTTCTTTCAGAAAAAAAAAAAGTTACGAAATGTGCTGTATTTGTTTTTGGCTTTCCAGCATAGATGGTTACACAGATATTTTGTTTTTTTTGTTTTTTAATGGGCTCTAGGTGTCAATTGTTGCAATCAAAGAGGCTAATGGACTTTCAGGAGACACCATCTATGCTGGAAAGAAGCTCATTATTCCATGATTTATTTTCTAGTTCTTCATATCTGTTTTCGATCTCATAGATTTCAGATGTTTATTTTGCAAATCCCTGGTGAGAGCTTGTACCTAATTTGTTAGTAATTTGACGGGAGAAAGACATAAAGAGCAGAATTATACTAGAAAATGTCGCTCTTGTGGTCGAAGATTCTTCCAAGTTGTTAACAGAAGCTCATTGACAATTTTTATCCTCAAAATGTTCATTGGGTTGTTCAACTGCTTTCCATCTTGTTAAGCTCTGCCTTTTTGTCCTCACTCCTTAGTTGTATGAAGACGGGAATATCTAAATACTACTTGCCGTGTTTTGTTAGCTACACCTTTGTATCTTTTCTAGTAAAAATATTTGATCTCTTACAACTCTTTATCTTCTTCCTAACATTATAATATTTGATCTCTTACAACTCTGTGAGCTGTCTTATTCGTAACAGTATAAGAGTGTGTTCTATGAATGTCAACTACATGTTCAATTTAATGTTTATGGATCACCAAGGTTGCTACCGAACTGACTGGTTATGACAAAAGAGATTGGGAAGAGAACAGAAACTTCGGCGGTTATTAAGCAGCAACCATTCTTTTGCTCTGTATAGGTGCTTATTTTTCACCCTGTATCTTCCTCCCATATTGCACATCAATCAGTTTATAGTCTGTTTATTGAGCAAAAATTTATGCTAGTGACAAACTAGGACGGGGTCATGACCCAAAACATGCTTTTTAAACTATACGAGGGATGAAGGGCTGTAAACAGTAAATTATAAAACTGCGGACAAGAAAGCTAAAGAGCTTGCACTAGTCTTTGCACCTGGTACGTTAACTTGAAAGGGTAACTCTGAAGCTCTTTTTCAGATGTCATAGATGTACTCAATATCAGACACCATCCACGACAATGGGAATACTTTCTCTCTCCCAAAGATCGCCAGTACTCTCAATCTGACGTTTTTCAAACTAGATTGATAAACAGCACTTATCCGGCCATTCATTCCCAATAAACATTAAGTTAATACATCAGATTACACGATTATTTGCTCATTAGCCACTCAAGCAAAATAAGCGGACGGGCAAGATTTATTTGAAAAAGGGTCTACATGAGATCATATATTGATAAAATCAATTGGATAAACCCAAAAAAAAAATTAGTTAAACATGCATACTCACTGATAAAATAAACATCCAAACACATACTCACTAGTAACCAAGAGCTTCTAGTGCAACTGAACCATATAATCTTAGATAATATTGGAAAAAAAATTCTTGGTCTACCGAACACATTAACCATCAAAATCTAAGCAATAAACACTGTCTACAAACATCAACCTATCAATGCAAAATCTTCATTGGGTTCTCAGGATCCATTCAGTGCTTAAGAACCTCCTATTGTCTGGGCCTTGTTAAGGATCACACCTTCATATTTGACCTGGAACCATTTCATGGCATCCTCCTTTGTGACCCTGTGTTGGATCCCAACACGAGACTTGCACCTGCGGCGACGACCTACACGATAACCTGGCCGCTCAAGAACCACATAGAAGTCCATACCGTAAATTCCAGTCGAAGGGTCATACCTGAAATTTGAAAGAAACGATCAACATGATCACAGTAAAGATAAAGCATGTATTGTAAGAGTGCATCAGATGCATGGCAGGGAAGCCAACTAAAGTAATTAGGCACATAGTCATAGTGATATTCTCCAGTCAAAACAGCTTTTAATGACATATAAACAAGAAGGAAAGCAAGACTCAGCTGCAATATACAAGAGGTTCAGTATTGTTTTCTGATAAAGATGCTAATGCTGAATAATTTGCTTGGGTAGAAATCAGATCATAACTCCCAAAAAACTATAAAGCTGGTCAGAAAACAATTAACCTCATCCTTCTACCAGGCCAGCAATGGAAGTTTATCAACTCTTGACTAGATTAGCACATCACATATACCAAACAGAACACTTAATGGCTACATGCTATTTCATTAAATTAACTCTGAAGACAAAATACTTTCAAACAAATGTTACTGAAATGTACCATGTGTACAAAATGAACAAAGGATTAAAAAGTGATTAGTTATTGCAATTCTACAAACAAAATGAGTAAGTTATTGTACAGTGTTGACCATTTTCAAAAAGGACATTCATCACAAAACTGTTCTTGCTACTGCTAATCAAGCACAACTATTTGTCTTAATCAACTATATGATTAATGAGAAGTTATATCTAGACTAAGCAAATCTATGCCAAGTCAACACAATACCAGACAAGTTTCTATGTGATCGGAAAATTACTTGTGAGACTAAGATTAACAAACAAATAAAATAATTTCAATAGAATATAAGCTTACTTGATCCCAAGATCAATGTGCTCCTGGATACCAAAGCCAAAACAACCAGTTTCACTGAAGTTCCTTCGCAGCAATTCGTATTCCTTCACTTTCAACCCACTCTCCAAAAGCTGCATTGCCTTGTCACCCCTTACAGTGACATAGCATGCAATCTTCTCATTACGTCTGATTCCAAAAGAACGAACAGTGTACCTTGCTATTGATCACAAAAAGAACACGAATTTACAAATAGATTCAACTGCTCCCCAACGAAAAGAGAAAATCACAAGCTCTGCAATCACCTCTCCAGTTTAGCCACACTTATTTTCTTTCAAACCGGGATACTTTTCAATCCCCAATGCCTAAAAGGCACAACATGCATACAGAAGTTCTTAAAACTTCACTGTTTTAAATATTGATATTTAGAAACAACTTAAATTCATCTGAATTTGAAGGAGGGTTGTAGGTCAACAATTTTAGTTGATGTACCAACAACGTCTTGCAGATTATAGATTTCAATATTAAAAATGGCGTTTTTCAGGTTGCAAAAACAGATTAAACAAACCCAATATCTCAAATTGACCAATAAACTAAAAAGAACAAAATTTTCAAAAGAAAGCATTAACACTCAATAGAGTTTCATCAAACTCGGCTTAGATTTTTCAGCAGCAAATATATAAGAGATCTAAGATCCAATGATTCAGTAGTTTCTACCTTTACATCTAAAATTCAATATATTTCCCACAATTTCGGACTATAATAATAAGACAATTAAATAAATAAATCAATTACCTTTGGAGAAAACGGGTGTTTGGCCACTGAGTTGTTCCAGCACCTGTGCAAAATAAATCAACATTAAGTTTCAAATTAAAAAAAAAATAAAATAAAGAATTACTAAGTAAAGCCAAAAGGAAAAGCAAATGGATACCTTAGCGGCTCTGGTGAGACGATCTCCACTTTCACCGACTGAGATGTTGAGCACCAGCTTCTGCACTTTGATTTCCCTCATTGGGTTCTGTAGTTTCTTCTCGGAAGCCTGTTTTTCCATTTTAATTTTACTCGTTAAAGCCAACTAACAATACAATTTTATATGAGCAGAGAAAATAAGAAACCAAATTTATTGAGAAACAGAGAGAGGAAGAGAAAGTGACCATTTCGGTTTAGGGTTTCGCTGGAGTTGCTGCCGCTGCCCAGTGAAGATGGAGTTTAAGCAAACCCTAAATATGAAGACTGATAAACAAGATAAACTAGGGTTTTTGAGCGATCCCGTCTGAGATGAAATGACTAAATGCCCCCACCTCATTGTCACCCCAGTTTATGCAATTAATTAATAAATTAAAAATTCTTAAAAATTATTAATTCCTTACTTGAGGGCTATTAAAATTAAAATAGATATGATTATTTATTTAATCATTATTTATGCTAAAAAAACTATTTTGTTTAATATACACAAGCGAGCTATTGTTCACTAAAACTTATTGATACTATAGAACTTCACTAAAAATTATAAAAAGTGTTAGTTATTATTGTTTACCAAAAATTCTTTAAATTCGTATTCTTCTAAAAATAACCAATTACTTATTTATAAAATATAAAGAGAAAGATATAATTTATATGAAATATTAATGTATGAGAATTAAAAAATATATAAAAATATGATTTAGAAAATAAAAATAAAATTAATTAAAATATGAATAACAAATATGTTATTTGGATGAAAAGAGGCCTATGTGACATAATTATGCTAATTTAAAACTTACTAATATATGAAATCTTTGTTACACCTAAAATAATTCACTCGTAATACGAACTCCTAAAACTAGGTAATGTTGAGTTCTTTTAAACCTAGTTAATATTAACGTCCTATATCTAAATAAAATTCTAAAACATTAAAATAAATCATTTGAAAATTTGAAAATAAATATTTAATATAATAAAAATAATAAATAACTTATATATTTGATACCAAATCATTTCATGTTTCCTCTATTCAATCAAGAGTTAAATATGAACTCGCCAAAACTTAAAATTGATTTTCTAAAAAATCTTGGAGATTGGAGACATGATGATAGGCGGAGGCAGGTTCCTGAAAGTGGCAAGGCAGGTTTTGCATTAAAAGGGTATGAGGCGGATTTGGGCCAGAGCGTGTAGACCTGTAACAGATTGGAGGCTCCTCTAGGTCTCAATTATCTTATGGGTTTGGGTCTGGGTTTTCATCCCTTAGAGTCAGTGCCTAGAAGAAAGTTGTCAATTGAAACTGGATATTGTGCGATGCAAAGAAATTGGCGCTCTTGATCTGCAATCAATAAATTAGGCGAAATATAAGCAATAAATTATTGCGCTTGTCTTGAGTCACAATTGCTACAATTACAAACACTATAAGAAGTTTCACATGAGCCACAACCACCCCTGGAGATTTCTACACTAACTTTGAATCAAGATGTGAGGGTAGAAGTTTCAATTTTGCATTCTGAAGTGGTAGACGATCCCCCTCCAACTCAAACACTTGTAGACTAAGTCCTGAAGCTACTGTTGAACTAAGTGACATGATTGAGGTTATTGAAAATATTCATGAGGCTAACTAAGCATATTGTTCAAGTATTAAATCTAGTTGTCAAGGAAGAGTATGTTGAGATTGAAATGGAGATGGAGTAAGGTCAAGACAACACCGTTTTTTTCTAGCACTCCTCAAATGGTTATTTTCAAATTTTGAAGAAATTTGTTGATCAAGGATATGTGTTCAATCTACCTGATGATTTGCTAATGTATTTCAAGTATTATCGTTGTACAAACTCAAGGACGAGTTTTTTCGAAGAAAAGGGGTATGATGTAGCACAATTTTAGCATAATTAGTTTTTCTATTTATTTTTTATTTGTTTTTAGTTTAATTAGGATTTTAATTATTTTAAGATGCCGTTAAGATTTGATTTTTATTTTATTTCTATTTATTTAGTTTGGTTGTTTTAGAAGAATTAGGAATCTTTATCTATAATGGTTTGTTATTTTCATTATTAACACAATGACTTATTAAAATTTTTAGTATATTTCCTACTAGATTTATCTTGTCGTAGATTCGATTTCTTCCGTGAATTCAAAAGGCCTCTCGTCGATTCGGGAGTTAATTCGATAAGAATCTTCTTCATTTCCTTAACTACCTATGATTATTTGTCTTCCATTAATCGAATATACTAACCAAATCAACAAAAAGTGACTTAGTAATCCTGTCCAACGTAACTAGTCTATCTCAACAAGCATTAAATTGAAGTTAATTGGCTGTTACCTGCGTTATTGTGCAGGAAATGTTCGTTGCTATATTGGAAACTTTAAGTACCATTATTGAATGGGTTATGACTAAGTTACTCCGAAACCCTGAGTCTATGACAAAGACAAAGGAGGAAATTCATAGAGTCGTTGGAAAAAACTGGAAGGTTGAAGAGTCAGAGACATTAATGACTTATCATATTTGAAGGCCGTTCTAAAGGAAACTCCGACATTACATCCTCCATTTTCCCTGTTGATTCCTCGGAATGCGTTACAAGAAAATGAATTCATGGGATACCTTGTAGCGAAAGATACACAAGTTTTCGTAAATGCATGGGCGATAGGAAGAGATTCCGAATGTTGGGGCGATTCCTAGTGTTACAAGCCTGAAGGTTTCTTGGATCTAACATTGACTACGAGGGACATGGCTTTGGGTTAATTCCATTTGGCTCTCGAAGAAAATTTGCGTAGGCATGTCAATGGCTGAACGAGTGCTGCACCGCACTCTGGCCTTCTTGCTTCACCATTTTGAATATTGGGAGTTGCCTAGGAATGTTAATCCAAAGACTTTAGACGCAGGTGAAAGGGTAGGGTTAACTCATGCCCAAGAAGCGGACGTGTCATGCAATTTAGTTCGACTTTAAGCTATTTTTACGTGCTTGTGGCTTATATTTGTTCGGGTTCCTTCTTTTGCCTTTGTCTATCAAAGTCAAACCATGTATTATGTATATGTCTGTGTTTTTGTTTAATGAATTACACTTTAGGCTCCACTTTGGAAACCTAAAGTTTTATGTAATGATTTCAGGAAGAGGTTTTCTTAACGAAGGAAGTGTCATGCGAGAGAAGTGGTTCTATAGTTATATTGATTTAGAGAAGGTTTTATAGTTATATTTTAATATGTTAAATTATCTTCTCTTGTCGTAGTTCAATCTTGTCGTCTCTAAATCAAATTTCTGGCTCTCTCTCACTTAATACATTCTACAGTTACATGCCGATGGGTGTTTTGCAGCGTTGTATTGGTTAAATGTTGCACCACCAAGCCAGCTCTTAATTTTATTGGACCAGAGAATGTAAAACTACTTTAGCTTGCTGCTATATATAACACTTTCTACTGCAATCTGTCTGTTCTAAAGTTGTAAATATGATGTTCATATGATCATGGTCATTCTTGGTACACCTTAATAATCATCATTAGAGTGGCATTCGAATCAGTATATATATGATGCTTAATTTGGTTTAAGAGATGTATATTGATACATTAAGCATGTTAATTTAAAACTAGATTTGTAATTAATCCATCTAAAACTGTGCCAAGTCTTGATGCAAAGCATGTTCTGGTCTGAGGCACACCACATTATCACGCGGAGGTAAATGAATCTCCACTATCAAACCAAGCTTTCCTCTACTAATATTCGTGGAGAAGAAAAGCTGAGTGGGAGAAAGTTGAAGAATATATACATCAGAAAGAAGTGAATATGGAATCGAGAATGGGCCACAACAATATGGCATTGGAGATAGTACAGCCACAACTCTGGCAATCAGCATCCGAATGATACTTTTAAATGCTGGTCCTTGATGCCAAGTGAACGGTTAACTAGGAAGAGCATCAAATTAACTTTATAAAGCTGTATAAATTATGAAGGATAACATAAACTTTTCCACTGCAACTTGGGCCTATTTCCAAAAGGAATCTCAGTGCTTTCAAAATGCACGCAACCTACTTTTGTTTTTCCTAGCTAGATGGTGGACGATTGAAATGTTTTCGGGACTACTACGTTTGTTAAAGACATGGGCTATTGTATATTCTGTAGAGTTGGTGACAACTGAACCAATGGTATTGAGGAGAAAAAAGAGAATAAAGCTAGCTAACATCATCTGATATTTCATGCTGTTCAGAAGCTGTATGTTTCAATCATATCCTCTCTGAAAAACTTACACAATAAACATTAAAAGTAAACAGAGAAATACTACAAAATTCGGTATTTCAATTTTTTTTCCTGACCATTGTTTTAAAATCTAAGAAATTGTATCATCCAGTTACTATTATCCAGACTGAGATATATAGTCTTTGATATCAACGAGACATCTTAAAATAGAAATCAGTTAAAAATGGCAGAGATAGGAAGAGAGATTCAATCAACGATGTCATGAGCACATATAGCCATGCAAATACAGCTGCTTAATCGATTTTTCGCAGCTTAAGCCACCGGAGTGCTCGCCCAAGACAAAAATTGCTGCCAGGCTAACGAAATAAACAAGCAGGAAAGGGCATCCTGGCTACATGGCAGCTCTACTTCTTCACATACCATAAATGTATCAGGAAAAAAAAAAATTAGGTGGGATAAGGCATAAAATCATACATGTCTAACATACATTTGATCATCCAATAATACATATAATATGATATTTATATTTTTACTTTCTCTCTAATGGAATTGACACACGTAAAGTAACGATTGATTGATAGTAAAGTATATATGTAACAAGATTTTATTAAATGATTTTTTTTCTTACACAAGACTTTATTGTCATAACAATGTATAATAGAACTAGAATGCTGATATGTCTATAATCATGTCAAGATAAACATAGATGTAGATCATATTAATTATTCAGAAGAACATGATTTTAAGCTTTTATCGAATCAAGATTCTAGAGTCTCAAATCAGTGATACACAAGGAATATATTAGTGATCACTTCCACTTCTTGAACTTCCCTCCGAACATTCCATGCTTAAACTTTCCGTGCTTTCCATGCTTGAACTTGCCACTGTGGTGCCCGTATCCATAACGACCACCATACTGACCACCATACGACAAGTGGTGGGCACCATAAGCAGCTGCAGCGGCAGCGGCACCCCCGGCTAGCAGTCCCCCTAATCCACCTTGTCCTGAAGATATATACATGAAAAAAAAATTGAGCAAATATATACAACTGAATAACAAAGAAAGTTGCTTCTCACACATTCATACCTGAATAAGGTGGGCCATGGGGGCCAGGATAACTAGCTGCTGGGTACGGGTACGGGTACCGGGCTGGAGGATAGGCAGCTGCAGGCGGGTAGCCAGCAGGGGGATAGGCGGCTGGTGGATAGCCTTGTGGAGGGTAGCCCTGTGGTGGATAAGCTCCGGGTGGTGGAGGATACTGGCCTTGTGGGTATCCATATCCAGAAGTACAATAACCATGTGAATACAACCCCTTTTCGGACTTGCCGCCACCCATATTTTTCTACTGTAAACAATGAATTATAAATTGATCAAATTCATTAAAGGTTGAGTCTAGAATTACTAATACTTCTTGCAAATCATCTTCGTTAATGCCATTATCAACTTCAACAATTGATGAAGATCACAGCAATTAAAGCATATGAAACCCATTTATATATATATATATGATTATGCATGGTTATAGACGATCGATACTAGGATCAATACTTTGTCAACTTCACGTAAACATTTAAGAACTCAATATCAAAGATTTAAGAGAAATTTAAAAAAAAAAAGTTACAAATACGCACGTATAACTTCGACGAGAGGGAGAACAGATGTTGACTTGACGTACACAGGCTCTTTTCTCTCTGTACAGAGCAACTTTTGATTCGATAAGGGGTTTGAGAAGAGCGGAAATCCTTTTATAGGAGTCGGAAAGTGAAGAAAGTATAGCTAAAAATGATTTAAAAATAAAGAATAATACAGTGTAGGTGAATCAAACATTTTATAGCCTTGGACGGCGAATATTATTATTATTATTTCACCCTCATTTAAAGACTGCATAAAACTTAATTATCACCTCACCGCCCTAAAATATATTCGATACCAAGAAAACTACTTAAAAATAATTTGATTAATAGATATGATTATAAATTAAATCATATTAAGATTCTTTTTAACAGATTCTTCCAGAAGACACGTTTTACACGGGTGTTTTTGTAGTAACTCTTGGTAATTTGAATATCCAGTGAGTCGCGCGTCGGCGCGTATTCGGATAACTCTCAAAATAAAAAATAGAAAACACGAAGCCGTAAAAAATTGAAAGAGTAATAAAAAATAAAAATAAAATAAGATAGTCAAGCCCAACTGCCTAACTAAGAGAGCTGTAATAAATGACGTGAAACGGCGATCATTTTTAGTTCAAGTTCAGCTCACGCATTTCGAGGTGAGCTCAACAAACTACACATTGCTCTTCGTTTCGTTATATTCACCGCTTTAACGCTTCAGTTGCTACCCTTCTCTCCGAGACAGATTCGACATGGCGATGCGAAACTTGGTAGCGGCACGAGCTTCCACTCGGACCTCCGTTTTACAAGGTGCCAGATGGATGTCCTCGTGGTGGCGCAGCGTCGAGCCGGCTCCTAAAGATCCGATTCTTGGCGTCACTGAAGCTTTCTTGGCGGATCCCAGTCCTAACAAGGTCAACGTTGGAGTAGTAAGTTTAACAAATGAAAAACTATCATTTCTTTGTTCTATTTATTTATTGTTATTTCCTGTTTGATTGAATAGTTTTATTCGATGAATATTTGTTGATTTTGTTTGTTTTGAAATTGGATTGATGATTAAGGGCGCTTATCGTGATGATAACGGAAAGCCAGTTGTGCTCGAATGCGTCAGAGAAGCGGAGCGGAGGATCGCTGGAAACATGAACATGTCAGTGTTTATACGTGGTTAATTATCGTTAATTAATCATTATTCGTGTTGACGTGTGGTTACTTGATGAATCTTTAATCTTTAATCTTTAGTCTCTCTTTTTGCTTTTTTTTTTTTTTTTTCATTTATGATTTTCTGCTGGGCCCATCAAGCTTGCCTTTAACGATTCCACTTATTGATTGGATTCCTTTCTGTAATCTTCCTTTAGAGCATGCTTCGAATCATTATCTCGTTGACCTTTTTCTAGATAAACACGAATGTGCATTGTTGCGGTTCATTTTAGCTTAGTGGAATATAAAGAACGGAGATTAAATGAGCGTACACTGTTGAGACTTGACCGAGAATTTTATGCTTTAGCTAGCTATTATTGTTGTTGTGTTACGAGTTTGTACTCTGAATTTCTTGTTATTGCATTGAACTTGTTTGGATGGAATATGTTATGTTTTCAAGATATACCTCCTGGGAATTGAGATTTTGTTTGAATGAAAACCAACTAAATCCGAATAATTGAAATTATGTGGCTCATGGCTTGAAATAGATATTTTTTACTGGCTGGTTCGATGATAAAATGTGCTATGTTCATATTTTTCCGTATGAGATGTATTTTCCTTTTTTGAAACATTCTTTTTTATTTATTTCTTCCGTGAGAAGTAATCTGTTTGTGCTCCTAAAATACAATTGCTATAAATTATAAAAGTTGCAGCAGTATGGCATGCTTGTAGTGTAAGCCATAAGAGTTCTGATAACAATGGCAGGGGGTCTGGGGGGCTATGGCTTCTTTTTGCCCATAGGAGAATAGGAAAAAAATTTGAAAATGTGAAATAAATATGTGAAATTTCTATTTCCGGTGGATAATTTTGTTTGAGTAAACCTTTGTCCTGTATCACCATAGCTCCCTGGAAACATCAATTGCGTCTGTGTGGCAGTACCTTCATTGCTTTTCCATTTGTATCTTTATTTTGCTTAAGACAAAAAAACAAATAAACTTGTGTATGCATGCTTTCATGTTGCTGTCGAACCATGCTTGTATTGGTCATCTGATTTTTGGTCATCTGATTTTTACTAAACAATAAGGTTCTTATATGGTGATCATTTATCCACCACTTATTAGGGCTATAATGTATATTTCCATGTTATCTATGTTTCTGTCAGGGAGTATCTTCCTATGGGAGGGAGTGTGAACATGGTGGAGGAAACACTGAAACTGGCATATGGAGAGAATTCTGAGTTCATCAAAGATAAAAGGATAGCAGCTGTGCAGGCTCTCTCTGGGACGGGTGCATGCAGAATTTTTGCAGACTTTCAGAAGCGTTTTTGTCCTGATTCTCAAATCTATATACCAGTCCCAACCTGGGCTAAGTGAGTAAATGTTCCCCCCTCCTCCACAGTCAAATCTTTGTAGTTCCTTATTTTTCATCAACAAATTTAGTTATGACATCAAGTGATTGCTGTTTCTTCTTTTTGTTTCTCATACTTCACATAATAGCTTTCTAAGTTCTGACAAGAGATTTTAACAGCCACCATAACATCTGGAGAGATGCCCGTGTAACTCAGAAAACTTTTCATTACTACCATCCAGAGTCCAGGGGTTTAGATTTTTCAGGACTGATGGATGACATTAAGGTATGTTAGGAGATTCTTATTCAGAACTGGGTTGTCTATACTAATTCTTAGTCTTATACTTTTGTTTTCTAGGTTATACTCCCTTCCCATTGTATGTAATTCCATTGCTGACATTTTATGGGCCTATTACATTAATATTCCTTGTAGAATGCACCAAATGGTTCATTCTTTCTACTTCATGCTTGTGCTCATAATCCAACTGGAGTGGATCCTTCAGAGGAACAATGGAGGGAGATCTCACACCAAATCAAGGTAAACACTTTTTTATTCATTGAATTTGAGTTTTATTGGATATTGTATTTGAATACTCACGACTTTGCCTTGCATCAAATTTTCTGTTCGTTTTCAGGTGAAAGGTCACTTCCCCTTCTTTGACATGGCTTATCAAGGTTTTGCTAGTGGTGATCCAGAGAGAGATGCCAAGGCCATTAGAATCTTTCTCGAGGATGGTCATTTTATTGGAGTTGCACAGTCATATGCTAAAAATATGGGACTTTATGGCCAAAGAGTAGGATGCCTTAGGTACTGCTTTATTATTATACATTGATCATGTAAACCAACTCACATGTTTCCATGTTATGAAATCTTTTTGCAAAATTTGATTGTGTACAGAAGTCATCTTAGCATGTTCTTTAGCCATCTGGAGGGATGTGATTTTATTGTTACAAAATACAATTTTGACAACCTTCATGTCTTTATCTGATGCTTATATCAAATATGTCATACGTTCTTATGTTCAGTTATTAGTTACTAATGTCATATTTCTAAGTTTCCTGTGAAAGAAAATGTTAGTACCTCGTAAACAGATAAGTTACTGCGAAGCTAAAATCAGAAACCCAGTGTTGTCAGGATATTCTATCGTCTCCTGAATTCAAAAGTTAAGGACTAACATGTTCCTGTTGATGCTGTGTTATAACTTCTGCAGTGTACTCTGTGAAGATGAGAAACAAGCAATTGCTGTTAAAAGCCAGTTGCAGCTGCTTGCCAGACCCATGTACAGCAATCCACCTGTCCATGGTGCCCTTGTAGTCTCAACTATCCTTGGAGATCCAGACTTGAAGAAATTATGGCTCAAGGAAGTTAAGGTAATTTACCATCACTTGGCTTTTTATTCATTTTTCTTTTCTTTTAGATTTTGACTCTACACATTTTATGGTTTTTCTTTTTATATTGTATGAATTAAAATCATCATTTACTTATCAAAATCAATATCCTAGACGTGGATAAGTAATTTAAACCCTTTAATAATCCTATCAGAGTTAGTTAACAATATATTTATGCTAAACTAGTTTCCGCTACTTGCTTTAGGACTTTAGGAAGTTGACCTTGTTTGTCTTTAACTAAAAATTCCTATATCAGAAGTATATATTATATTCTATGTCAATTATGTAGATTTATTGATTTAATTAAAATTATGAATATGCTGTAGAGGCTCCAGAACAAAACCAAAGGGACTTATTGTAGCTATACTAGAGCTCTTCGAACTTTTATGGTGTATTGAAGATGTATTCTTGGATCACCGTAATCTGAAACCTTTTCCAAGGAATTGTTTATTAATATACAACTTCTTACCCCAAAAAAAAATTTAAAAAAATAAATAAATAAATAAACTATTAACGGGAAAAATAGTTAGCGTGCCGCCTAATTTTGTCCTTTTGTATGTCAATTATAAAATATATTAAGATATATTGTGATGAAAGTGTTTTAGACTATTTTTCCAGTCAATACCAGATAAAAAGTACCATCTTTTTTCTTAAACTTTACTAAGAGCATCCAAGTACTTTTTTCATGCACTTGAATTTACCATGTTTATGTTTCTACCATTCAGGGCATGGCTGATCGCATCATTGGAATGCGAACTGCTCTGCGGGAGAACCTTGAGAAGTTGGGATCACCCTTACCATGGGAGCACATAACTAATCAAGTATGGAAGAATTGGCAAATTCGTCATTTTCTTGCTTGTTAATCTTTTACTCGTTTCAGGATTTTATTTTTTCAGTGTTGTTTAATATGATCCTGGTTTGTACAAACAGATTGGTATGTTTTGCTATAGTGGGATGACACCAGAACAAGTTGACCGGTTGACAAGTGAATTTCACATCTATTTGACGCGTAATGGTCGTATCAGGTACTACATCCAGCAACAAATTTTTCGTTTTTCAAGTGAGTTGCGAACTTGAATTGGGATTTTGCTAATATACATATATACATTCGATGTTACGCAGTATGGCAGGTGTAACAACAGGCAACGTTGGATATTTAGCAAATGCTATTCATGAGGTCACAAAATCAGGGTAGTCTCCATGTAGAATTCACATCGCAGATTCTTTTGGCGGCCCATTTATATTTGCAGAGGACCAATGCAATAAAAATTTTGCTCTCCTCATTAATAGGGAAGGGACGTAACAATATTGGCATCTTCATACATTTTCTTTTTCACAATTCTTGCTTCCGTTCTTCCTTGATTTGTTTAAGGGGAACCGGGGAAGATGTAGCCCTGGAAGCACTTAATTTTTGTATAATAAATGCACCCTTGACCAACCATTTTTTTTGTCTGTGAACATGGACAATCAAATCTTGATTCTTCCCTACATTGGAAGTCTAAAAGAAGCTTCCTTTCGTGGTACCACTTATCCTCTGTTGATGCAAATATGGTTTATAATGCAGACTAAACTAGTATACGTATACACTCTACCAGTTAACAGACTAGGTCTAAAAAATGAAAAAAAATAAATACAACATGGTCAATCTGAAGCTCATTTTAAACATAAAACAGCCTCTTCGTTTCACACAAACCTAAAACCTGTGTCTCCCTGTTTTTTTGTGGTTTGGCCCCGTACAACCAAACATCTAAGTTTTCAGTTATTTGAGCTTCCTATAAAATTTTCCCTCAGAATCAATATAGAAACAAATCTACAAAATTCTGAACTGTATAGATATTAATGATACTCAAAAGACGAGGAAGAGATCCGGTAGGAGAAATCTAGTTTCCATTTCAAAGGCAGCCTTAGACATAAGGCGAGAAATAACACCAAATTCAAATAAAAAGCAAACCAAAATACTAATAAAGCCTTGAGCTCCTGATGAGCTCTTTTGCAGCCCCTACCTAGCTAGACAAGAACAGGGTCACCTCTTTAAACCTCCTAGCTTTCTCGAATCTTTACCATCAAAACAATGTACAAAAGTAGGGAAATAGTATGTTTTAGCTAGAACGAGACATGGTAGACAGGAACACCAACTGCCGGGTTAAGCCAAAAAGCCAGTATATGCATACATCTTTGCAGGGCGAGAAAATCCACTGATTCCAGACTGCTTGATTTGTATATTGACCAGAAAGAAGTCCTTTACTGCCATCCACTAACTGATGAGTTGATCCTTGGTTCATGCCGTTATATTTACGTGCCAGCGGGATGAGGGAAGTTGAGACCCATCTGTCGTCTCACATGCTCTGGTATCAGCCTATTGATCAGTTCAGGTGAAGCTCCGGATAACTGTAATTAGGTTGAATATAAAGAATTGATCAGTTAGGAGAAATTTAGATACTAACCATAATGGAAGAAAATCATCTCAAAATCTCAACAACACACAGATAGCATGGGAAGTAATTTACAACAACGAACACCAGATGTCACTGAATCCAAAAAGGTTAAATAAATTTCTTTATGCCTGGCTAAGTAATACTTGTTGAGCATGAAAAAGCAAGTGAACAGCATGAACACCAATCAACATCTCTTCCTTAAGATATATTGAGAGGTATGGAGAAACTACTACCACAGCAAGGGCAATGTACCTTCTTTGATGAAAATATAGTAAATTAACAAGGACCAATATTGACATATAATCAACTGTGAGACATACTGATTCAATATTTTGTGTTCCTCTGAAGGTTTCAATATTCTAATGACAATAGTTATTTGTAATACTAAATTTAAAAAAAAAAAAAAAAAAAAAGGCCATTAACAAAAGAACAGCAGAAACCATGCAGCATGAGACANTTTGTAATACTAAATTTAAAAAAAAAAAAAAAAAAAAAGGCCATTAACAAAAGAACAGCAGAATCCATGCAGCATGAGACATCATAAATCTCAGGTAACGATTGACAGTCTGATGATAAAGTAATAAAGACAAGGGCTACCATTCTTTAGATCAATGGCATCAACCTTTCTGTGTCTGATTTAAGGTGTAAGTACTCAACAGGATGGCATTCAGTAAATGAAAATGAATTATGAGGCAGACAACAACGCATAGGCTCATACTTCCTGTTTAAAGTTGAATAGCGAGGGCAAAGGACGACCATTTGGAAGGCGGGCATTGGGTTCACGAAGCTCATCAAAGAAAGGATGCGCGCATGCCTCAAGCTGCAATGGCAAAAGGATGGTGAGAAAATGGCCATCAAATCATAATAATAAAAAGAACTATTTAAATTACATGAGTGAGCCTCATTAAAAATAACATAGAGGCTACAACTAAATCCCCACAATAGAAGACAACATACTGAGGATTGATTAATTTTTATTGCCAAGTTATCAAAATAAAATATTCATGTCGACATGGGCTTTAACCGAAGATAATTTTATCTTCACTACAAATGAGAGAGTCCAACTCACCGCAGTACAGCGAAGACTTGGTGAATACTGAAGCAGCCGCGAAGCAAGGTCAATTGCTTCAGGAGGCATTCTTTTGTGAAAAACCTGATTCAAGGAACATTCAATAAACAGATAAATAAAAAGACTTCATGAAAAAGAATCATCTTGCTGACATTAATAGATTGACTTGTAGGCATAAAAACAAAACCAAACTTCCAGACAATGAATGCACTCATGTTTAGAACGCCAAAGACACATGCAATGTGCTGGTATCACCGATCTATCAGAAAGTTCCAGTTTGGAGACTCCATCTTTCAAACATTAAAACAAAATATAGGAAGGAAAAAACTTTATATTCAAGGACAATATTCAGATTACATTAAATCCCACAATCAGACACTGATGAATGTAAATAAAAGCCAACAATAGCATTTAAGTTATACATCAAATACAATCACAATGGTGAAACTAGATATCAAACAAAACACCTTAGTCAATCTAGCCTTGCTACCATGTTAAACAACCATTGAACCTAAAAGCTTAAATTTATATTACTTATTTCTTGCTAAGGCTATATTAAGGTACAAGCAGTATCCTGTTCTTGAATTTAAGTCAATTTCTGGAAACCCATCAAGTGCTTGCCGTATCAGAAGGAAATAGTTGAAAGCAAACCTTATGCCAAGGATGTGCTTTAATTGGAGGAAATCTAAAATCTGTGTAATTTGGATTCATGCATCGAATCTCTTCTCGAGTCGGAGTACCAAGAACCTACAATAAGGGAACTCGGACATAATCGCATAATTATTTAATCTGCATAAATCTCAGCAACATCAAGAAAGACTACGATCGTACCTTGATGATCTCTACAAGTTGGTCCACTGCATTTTCCCCTGGAAATAATGGCTATGAAGAAAGAAATTGAATCATGAGAAGTAAAAATAGACAACGAAAAAATAGCTTCAATTTAGTAGGAAAAGTTGGTAGAGAGATCTGCAGTCTATGAATTGCCACAGTGGTCACTAACCTGGCCGAGTAGAAGCTCAGCAAGGACACAACCAGCTGACCAAATGTCAATTGAGGTTGTATATTCAGTGGCACCAAATATAAGTTCTGGAGCCCGATAATATCGAGAGCATATGTACGATATGTTAGCTTCGCCCTTGACCTGATAGCAAGCCACAACATTAAATCTTCCACAACATTAAATAAGATTCAACAGAATAACACAAACGACACAAAATATTATCAATATTTGGGAAGACAATGAGAATGATATCATTGTCCAATTAGGTTCTCATAACAGAGCTTAATAACCAATAAAGAATACATAAAAATTATGAGTCTAATTAGCCTCATAATTACACCATCCAAACGCTTCAAATTGCATTTCTCAGAAAATAAATTTTCATCAGGTAAAAACAGCATCCCAACAAACCACTTTAACTGCTGAACAAACTTATGCACACAAAAAAACAGAAAAGATGAAGAAGCAGTAAATATTTTGACCATCAATGGAAAATTAGGGGTTTTTTTCACAATGATTTCACATGAGTTAAATATAACCTTGAATCCGATAGCTTAATCCAACAAATCAAGGAACCCTTTTTATTTAGGATTTACAACATAGACACTTGCATGTCAGTCTGAAACATATACATCCTCATAAGAGAGCCTTTATTACATCAAGTGTCATATCTAAATAGCCAAACATGCAATGCCAACAACCACAAGATCCTGCTATACCACAGAACAAAAATACCGCTGGGAGTCCATCAACTTTTTCTCTTTTGTGGAAGAAACATATCAAATCATCAACACTTACACTGGAGAACGGGTAAAGCTATAGAAGTTCAAAAGGAATTGTCACCTCTTGTGCCCAGCCAAAAAATTCTAACCACAAGTCAACATAAAAGGGAGTTGCAGACTCTCCAGGCCTTACACCCATAAGTTGGATACCACATTTCTCCCGAAAATTTAACCCAATGGGTTTCCTGACTTGTCTTATTCTTTAAAAATGGTTCCCAAATCTATTTTGTCATAATTATAGGCAAGAGATGATCCTCTCTGTCTCTCTCTCATAAACAAACGGTTGCTTTCCATGTAGGTGCACTGGCCTGTACAACTCAAGAATAATGGATTGATCCAACAATCAGCCATGCCATTCTCTGTTTTATTATGGCACTGATAAAAAGGAGTTGACCATAGCAGAACCTCTTTACATATAATCATATGATTGACATGTCAGAGCATCCATGTGTGCTATATACAAACAATAATAGACAAACATTTGAAAGAACTTGAGGCAAAACAATAATTGGATGCACATACCAAAACTTTTGCACTTCCAAAATCGCAAAGCTTAACCTGATGGGTGAGCGGATCAACCTACAGAAAATGTGTATATATCTTAGGTTCAGAAGAAAATAAATAAAAAAATCATTGAACAAATTGCAGACAAATCATAACATACCAAAAGATTTTGTGGCTTCACATCCCTGTGACAAACCCCAGGTACAGTATGGATATATGCCAACCCTCTAAAAATCTGAAACACGTTTTCTATAAAACTATCAGGAATTCGGGAGAGGAACATAAAGTGCAGAAAAAGAATTTGAGGGGAACAATCCGTACTTGATATGTATAAAGTTTTACATAGATAAGGGGCATCCTCTGGTTCACACTGTTGTAATGCTTCAGAACCCGGTACATAGTCTCAGGGACATATTCCATAACCAAATTCAGAAAAAGTTCGTCTTTATTTGTTGTGGAGAAGAAACAATGCTTCAGGGAAATCACATTGGGATGATCCATCAAGCGCATTAACTGCAGCTCACGATTTTTGTACCGCTTGTCTTGCAAGACCTTCTTTATAGCCACTGTCTCTCCAGTCTCCAAGCATTTTGCCTGAAAAGTGTTGACATCAGAGACTAAGGACACACAATTAGGGAGAAAACTTAGATGTCATGAAATCAACATGTCTCTAGTCAGTACCTGGAAAACAATACCAAAGGATCCAGTACCAACAACCCGCTCTGCCATGTAACTAATTGTCTGCAAGGAAAATCCAAGCAAACACCCATCAGGAAAGGAAGCCAATAAATCACAGCAGCAAATCAAAGACTTGTAATGGTGCACAGTAAAATGCATAGCTAGAGGAAGCTAGAAAAAAGAATTAATATCTTAGTCAACTAGAATATCTATAAAAAGGTAACGAAGACCAAGTCCTAACCCGTTTGGGTTCGCCATTTTTGCCTCCAATAGTGGTAGAAATGATGTGACCAGTCACTTCATCATTGCTCTCGATAACTGGAGCTGACATTTCCTGCAATTTTTTGCAACACAAAGGATTAATGAAGGTACTAATCACAGCCTACTTAAAACTATATAACCAAGACACTCGTTCCTAGCTATTAGATGCATCGCAGACACCTGTTGAAGCCATGCCGCAACCACAGGCACTTGTAACCGACAATAGTTGGACATTTAAAGAAGATTCCATCTAAATCGACTGTAAAATCATAAGCAAGAACATGTGTAAAATGCACAAAACATTCCGATAAAAACTATTCACAACATTAATAATTTTCCAATAATGTACTCTCAGCATTACTATATAGAAATGCATCATTAATCCATGTAAACGCACAAAAATAGGCAAATTTATGTGTGAGACTTGGAGGGTTGCCGATCATGATGCCCAGCGTTAATGAAACTCAATGTCTTTGTTGAAAGCAACAAAACAAACAATGAGGATCAAAATTATAATACCCAGTTAGCAAACATTTCAATGTACAAACAAACTCACAAACCTGATAATATCAAGATAATACTTGGAAAAAGACTTAAAAATCAACCATAACCCAGGACAGACAAAACGACCACAATCTGTAGGATTAAAAGATCTCTTGACAATGTGAGATACAAGAACGACAAAGGCAAACATCTTGAAAGATATTTTAAGTATAAGAAAAGCAATATGCAAAGACCATAAGTTACAAGAAAGAATCACATGCTCTGAAAGCTTGCATGTTAAATAAGGGACTATTACAAGAGAATCAAAGAACACTAACTAGATGAAGCAAACCGCGACAGATTGAAGAACAATCTACCTAAAGCAAAGCAAAAGAAGTAAAAAGTTCCACAAAAATTACAACTGTTGAGAAGAGGGAAAAAAACCCACCAGAAATCAAAGATTTTTTCGTCAAAAGTACAAAAATTTAAGAAGAATTTATACTAAAACGAAACAAGAAAACAGTGTTGGAAGGGTCTAGAAAGTTAGAATAAACAAGAAATCAGAGAATCCAAAACATAGAAGACTTAATGCACTCATGGGTAGCTGGAGGAAACAAAAAGTTAAAGACTTTTAATGCTTTTAATCAGTAATTAGAAGAAAAAAAAAAAAAACCCCAACAGAAATTCAACTATTCTCTATTCCACAAACAAGAAACAAAAACAAAAAGCCAACTACTTGGTTCTCCTTCCTCTCACTTCCCTAAATTTTCTCTGCATGATTAAGATCTCTACAACAAAAAACCTGAAATGAAATAACTTTAAAAATATAAATGTACAGTGCACAACTGCAGTTCACAAAAATATTTTTAAAAAATGGAAACAACTGGAAAGTCACTAAGATCACGTACAGGGAGAGAGAAAGAAAGAGATGAATCATTCAAAATCTGAGTAGAAACAGAGAAAGAAAGCAAGGTAGATCTAGAAGCAGGAAGTAAATTCAACAAGGAGAGAAAGAGAAAGGAGAGACCTTGTCAGAGTCCATATCAGAACGGCGTGGTTTTAGAGGGTCATTGTCCAAGTGGGTTTGGTGGTGCGGTTGTGCTGGTGGTGGTGGTGGTGCCGCTGCTGGTAGTGCTTGATGGTGAGGCTGCGGCCCGAAAGGCAGCGAGGCCATGTGGGTTACAGCTACAGCCTTCAGCTACTTGCTCTCTCTCTTTCTCTCTCTCTCTCTCTCTCTCTCTCTATCTCTTTCACTTTCTCTCTCCTCTGTCTCTTTTTTCTATTTTGATTTTGGATACATAAAAAAACAAGACAACACTATTTTCAGATATACCCACGCGACTTTTTACTGCTTTATCCACAACGCGCCAATCACAGTCCGTCTTTCCTTTTTCTTTTCATTTATTTCATTGTATTAAATTACATTAATTATCACATTAACCACTATGTTCTTTTAATTATCATTTTTAAATAAACATAATGCCTGATGTATTAATTGTCTATATATCTCCTCTTTCTTCACCAAAAGTAACTAATTATATGAACCCACTAATAGAAAAAAAAAAAAAAAAACTATATTAAATATATAGTACTTTTAACTTAAAATATTTACGTTACTCTAAAAAAATAAAGAATATTTTAATATTTAATTAAAATCTTATCATTTATATTATTTAACCACCGATAACTTAAAGAGTTTATTTATTTTATATCGATAATAATTTTAATATAAAATTTATATTCTAATTTTTTATCTCATTTTATGACATGATACTTGTTGTAAAGTAAATTTATTATTATTTATTATTTTTATATTCATATAATCTACTTTACAACTTGTATAATATCATATCAGTTAGATATAAATATTGTATTCATAACATTATTCGTTTTATATTTGTTAGTTATTATAAATTGATGTGTAAAATACTCATTTTGAACTCATAAAAATGATAGTTATTATATTTGTTATTATTTTTATCCATAAATTGAATTTAATTAGTTAATCAAAAAGAATATTAAACCAATTAAAAATTAAAATACCCTTAAATTTGATAATTCTCTATAATTTTGAAAGAATCAAAATAACCTCTAAATTTGTTTTTCTGAAATATTGTATATTCAAATTAAAATTACCCTTTACAATGATAATATTGAATACAAGTTAGGACAGGAAAGAATGAAAATGAATGATAGAAGTTATACGTAAAATCTTTATATAAATGTGCACTAGAAGTTAGATGCAAGGACAAGAAAATGAGAAAGTGGGGGAGATCCGAATCCAATCTAAAATCTAATGCACCCCAACTGGTCAACAGATTGAAGTGTAAATTGACTGTAGCAAAGCAACAATTATAGATCTAAATTATTATTGGGTTTCAATCAGTTGCATGCTACTATGCGTCAATTTTAATGTTTGGGATGTGATCATAATAATGTCTGGATTGATTCCTCACTTGTCATTGGGCATAGCCACTCTTATAATGTGGAGAGACAAGAACTTGTCTACCGTGCTGCTCAAAGATGGGCATTACTTATTCAATGCGGTCATCGAAATTTCTATTAATTTGTGATTAGAATTTTAGAAAAATGATAACAAAAAGTCTTTGTTGGAATAGTATAAACTTTCATTACTAGGTGGCAACATGCCGATGCTATACAAAGGATATGGGCTGGCTGTTGCTTTGGATCATTATAGCTGACTTGGAACTCATCAAGTATACCGAGTAGTTTAGGCCCATCTGGCCATTGCTTTTTTTGAACGAAGCGCGGCAGGCGATACATCCATGTTCCGGTAATAGTTATCATGGAAGATGTCGGAGGTCTGGTCTAGAGGAGCCAGATTGTTATGTTTTACCACCAGAAACTGGGCAGTCAGCTCTTCCAAGAGCGGCAAAAGCTGGGTCAATATTGGTGTCCTCGTATATGCGAGAACGAAACGCGGCACATCGTGCAAAGCCTATTGCGTGGCCACCAGAGAGCGCGGTCATGTCTCTGGCAATGAATGAGTGTTGCGAGGTTGGTGATTGGAAATGACATTGGGCTTTCTCGTCTGTTTCCTATTTTCAATGTTAGTTTTTATCTAGAAAAGAGGGTATCTTGGCCCCATGCATGGGTGGAATATTGTGGCTATCCCTTGAATAACCACGTAGAGTAAATTCTAGGAAAGTAGTATTCTGAAAACTTTCATGAAACTAGAAAAGCAGTAAGAAAGTCCAAGACTATTTCTGGAGAAACAACTAGTAAATTAACGCTTCAGAAAAGACTGAATGAGTTCCTTGAAACACAGGTCTGGCTTCTCACACACACATATATATATATTTACGTATTTCTAAATTAACCTGAAATATTTCACTTTATTTTATTCCATCAAAATGGATAATACTGTAAATTTAACTATTGAGTAATTCAGCGATGATATATCTAATAGACTGAATGGGCTTGTTTTCCTTTTACGATTTACGCACATTTTATTTTAACCAATTTTTCTTATAGTAACCTTCACAATTCTTTGTAAGTTATGGAATTTTACTAGACTTGGAATATGACTTGGTAAATATAGAATTATTCTTTAAAAAATGATAACAAATAAATCTTTATTAAAAAATTACTTTAAGAGTGAGGCTATTTGAACCTACAATTTTACTTTTAGTATACTCTACAATTAAATATTTGTAAATTATATCTTTATTCAACCCATTTTCATGATTCCCAAAACGTTCTCATGCAATTTAAAAAAAAAAAATTGCATGAGAAAATTGAAATTTAGTTGAATAAAAAACAAGTAAAAATTTCACAAACAATGTGAGATATTAATATAAATATAATTAATGATTCTTTTGATCAAACTTTTGAAAAGATTATTAACTTTAATCGTTTTTAACAAAATTAAAGATTGACCTATTGAATTTTATTGGTTAATTGATATTCATTTTAAAAATTATGAAAATAGATACGGTAAGAAATTTAGGTCCCCATTAATATCCATTTTCTTTATTTTGATTATTATTTTTTTAGTTTAAGTTTTTTGAAATGTACGCAAAATTTAGCCCACTATCAAAATATTTTGTCCTTGGACATTCTTGGCCCATTAGATATCTTCTATTAGCAAGTCTTTTGGGGTCATCTGAAGCATTTTATATGAGCCTGAGCCACGTATGAAGTGAGAGCCTTTTGCATTGAAACCGATAACTTACAATTACACACTTATTTGATATTCGATATGAAGTAACACAATAACCTAAGAGTCTCTTCCGTCTTTGATCAGAGATCTCTTCGCTTTCTACAGAAAACTTACTCGATTGCAAATCATCACAATATTTTAATTAGCTAACTGGCAATTAAGTAAATCAGTTCACCACCCTGCAGTTCCTTCTAATCTCTCCATTTGTTCCAGTGAGGGGACTGATATTTCCCATTTTCACCATTGCAGCAGTAAAGTCACTGAAAAACCTAGCACGGTTGGTACTGTAAGTCCTCACAAGTGCATCCTGAGACCCACCATTGAAGAGCTCCTGGTCCGAATGAAGAAGTCCACGTCGAGCCACAAGGTTCTGGTAATAACTAAGATCGAACAAGTTGGGGGTCACGTCTAGAGGAGCCAGATTGTTATCACCACCAGAGGCGGGGCAGGTAGCTCTTCTAGTAGTGGCAAAAGCTGGGTCAATATTGGTCTCGTTATATATGCGATTACGAAATGTGTTACATCGAGCAAAGCCTATTGCGTGGCCCCCAGAGAGCACAGTCATGTCTTGGGCACTCAGGCCCTTGGCAGCAAACTGGGAAATGAGGGTTGCGAGGTCGGCGAATGGTGAGGGGATTTGGCTGTTGGCTGCACTCTGGCTCGCTGTTCTTGCATCTCTTCGCCCGAGTGGTACCGTCCAGGTTGGTCCTCCACGCTGCATATGCAAATTTGTGTTAAATAATTAATAAACTTTCTCTTAATTATGATTTATAAAGTAAACCATTCTAAAGAGATTTCACTCATTAATATGCATAATGTACTCAATTCTATAACAAATTTGGATTGGATTTTCTTAATATTTTTACTGTTAATTTGATCAAGGAAAGAAATAAAATATTGGAGAAAAGAAATTTGAAATTAAGAATATCAAGAAAAATACAAAATAAATAAAATAGTGTGAAAACTACTTTTTTTTTTTTTTAAAGACTTTTGTTGGTCAACAAGTCAAAAGCCAACTAAACCGAGTTATAGTTGACTGTGAGTCATCTAAATTTGGAATGCATGGCATGGCACGACCATTAAAAAAGCTGTAGTAACAATAAACATGCAAAAAAATTTACGTATTGGTAATATAAATGAATCTGTAGTTTTGTATTTCACTGTCTGGGATTTGTAACATAAGATAAAAATCGAATAATTGTTACTTCTTTTTTATTAGATGTACGTGCCTCTCTCACTTGCTATTTTGGACTATCCTTATCATGGAATTCTTTATGATAAAGAATGAATTAAGATTATTCTATATGAATACTGACCAAGACGACTCCATCTCTGGTTGCAAGTGCTAGAATGTCTGCACACGAGACGGTGGCATTGCAGGCTGCTTCCACCTGAGTTTTAATGGTGTCAATCACTTCGTAGCTCCTTGTTGACTGGTTTGGTATTGCATTCTTTTCGCCTGTGAAACTGGCTGTGTCATCTAGTAGTAGCGATGCATCACAACCCTACCGATACATTAAAAAAAAAAAAAAAAAATAAGAACGATGAAGATATTAATTACTGAAATTAATGTATCATCTATAGCTTGCAAGCCTTGTTATTTAGAAACTACGTCTGAAACTGCAACTGATGTAAAGACCTTTTGGATACTTAAATTTAACATAAACCAAAAGATATAAAGAGAGAGATAGGTTATATAAGGAGAAATATAAATAATTTCTTGTGATGGTTGGTATATTCCTCTTAGTATAGGCAAGGATTGCACTGGTTTGGGATCATACTTGTACAAAGCAGTCATGGAAGAACACGCGAAGAATAGAGGCAGCAACTCGTGGTTCCCTAGCAACAGCTTGCCTCATTGCGTTGCGCACGATAGTTTGAACATTAGGACAAGTGTTTGCATAGAAATTGGCAGAAAGTTGTGCATTGGAAGAGAAAACAAGAAGGGATATGATAATGGAGAGAGTAAGACAGAAGTGGGCAATGGAGACCATGGTCAGTTTTTTTGACCTCGATATTGGATTATAAAGCTCGCTAGTGAAATCAATCTACTAAACTACAGCTTTGCGGTGTGAGGATAAGGTTGAGGAGGGCTCTCTATTTATAGAAGAAGAAGGTAATTAACGTGCATGGAGATGTCAGTAGTGGAAGACAGAAGTTAAGCTGGACTCAATGTGTATGTACTCAAAATTTCAAACTTTTCTGCTAACGCGTTTTCTCAATGAGTTGAAGAAGATGCAAACAAGATGCTTCAGAGCAGAATGATTCTCCCATAGATGATCTATAATTGACTTGAAACAGCCAAGCCAACTTATACTAAAAAACAAGTAAGCTAGTGATTCTGCATATTCTTTATTAGGAATATGAGTATCTTTTATATTTAACAATAATTTCTTAAGAGTTGTCGATAAGATCAATCAAGAATACCACTTGCTGGTTACATAGTCATAAATCACACCCAGAGAGGCTATCTTTTGATTTTGTTCTAACATGTAAGAACTTTCAACATATGAGTGTACTTAATTTGAAATTTAAAACATAAAAGTAAAATAATTTGATTAACGACAACATGTTATGACTTACAGGATCTTACTCCTGTAGCAATAATTGCAAGACGATTACCGATCGTGGATTTGGATGAAAAAGGTGAAACAAGCCAGCTCATTTTGTGTTTTATTCGTCCAAAAAAATAAATTTTAAATCTTAGATTGAAATAATTTACAATCTTTATATTACAATCAGTCCAATAATTGACCTAATCTGATTAAGTTGTTAATTATTTAACGACCAGAATCTATATATTAGGTGAAATGGACTGACTTTGAATGCCATTTCCAGGAAACAAATTAATAAACATAATAACGTTGAGCACAGTGAGAAGAGATGCCCACTAGCTCCACCACACAACACAAGTCGGACTTTTTTGTCGATGCCGAAAACTCTTATTTGACATCAAGCGACAACAAATACAAGAAAAGTCTCTGATGATTGATTGGGCAAACTTTCTCTCCCCACGAGTTTTGTCAAATCTGCATTATTATAGCTTATAAATTCAGAGTGAGCGAATCTCCTTCGACGAGAGATACATCGATTCTCTAAAACTGACAACAACCAATAGGGACACAAATTTTAATAATGATCATACACACACACACTAGTAAGAGAAAAAGAAAGTGAAGATTATTAATAAATTAATTAATTAAAAAAAGTGGACAATTTGGGTTTGAAGGAGATATTTGAAGCAGACTTTGTGTATGAATTAGACTTCTAAATAGACAAACAAAGCAATAAAAGTAGACTTTTATGACGTAATAAGACAAACTAACATTGATTAATCGATTGTCAAAATAAGAAAAAGGATACAAAAACAAGTATCTTTCACCATCGAATTTCTGTCATCTAGATTGATGGTATATCCATTTAATAAAAGATAAAGAGGGTTAGAAAACATAGACATAATTTCAAACATTACAGGTATGTGATCATAAATAAAGCCAACTAAATTTTTCAGATAACATCTAATTAGAGGTCTAAACTATGATAATCTTGTTCTTCTTCGTACATAGAACTAAAGATAATAAACGTACATCTACATTAGCTATCTACTTAGATTTTTTCACTTCACCCACTAGCTTTACTGAGATCCTTTTAAGGGTGACCTAGCGTGGAAGCTAGGAGAGCTGCCTGGCTTTGAAGTTGACTTGTTATATTTCACCAGCGGCACTAGTGATTGCACAACATCTGCCATCAATGGCCTGTAATCTGCTTCTGGTTGCACACACATAGCAGCAATTGCTGCCACCTGAATGACCTCTTTCATTGAATACTGACCCTCCAATGCTGGATCCATAATCTCCACAATCTTCTCTCGATCTGTCAACCGTGGCAAGGCCTTTTGCAGACAGTAAAAACGAATTAGAAGATAAAAATATGAGAAATAATTAATTTTAGAAAAGGACAAAGTAAAACAAGCCTATTATAAATTTTTTGAAAAATCTAACTAAAAAATTTCCGACCAACGTATCACATGACATGCATGGTTAATATGATTTCTTTATGGGTTGATTTATTCCAGTGAAGTTGGGAGACCATTCAGTGTCTAGATCGTGCTAAAAAATTCATCCTTATAACTCAAGATATTAGGTGGAGGCCAAATTCCACCATAAGTAGCATGGTTAAATCTATACTCAAATGTGAAATACTAACAGAGAGGAGTGAGTGCGTGAGTTATTATAATATTTTCTTGAGCTCAGTTTAACAGGAGAGCAAAGACGAGAAACACACACCCAAGATACAAGGACTCCTTCTCCAGGAGGTCTCTTCATATCAACAGGAACTCTGCCTGTAAGCAACTCCAAAAGGACAACCCCATAACTGTAGACATCAGATTTTGTTGTTAGATGCCCAGTCAGAGCATACCTGCACAGTAGACAATACAATCCCATTCATATTTTGAGTTGAACATATATTGTTAATGGACTCTAAACCGAGAAGTATTAGTCACCGTAATAAGAAAAAATTAAAAAAACCACGCTGCTGTCTTTCAATAAGATTAAGATTGAAGACAAGAGTTAATTGTTCATACTCTGGAGCAACATATCCCTGGGTTCCCAACACCCTAGTTGAAACATGTCCACCAGCTTTGTCAGACCCAAGCTTGGCCAGTCCAAAATCTGAAACTTTGGCATGGAAGTCCTTGTCCAACAGAATATTGCTGCTCTTAAAATCTCTGTGAATCACTGGGGGACTAACATGTTCATGGAGATATTCCAAACCCTTAGCAGCTTCAAGAGCTATTTTCAGTCGGGTTTCCCAGTCCAGTTTTAAGGCAAATGAGTTACTACCTGCACGTTTAAATTTGACCAATAAAATTTAATCATAAAGCTACTTTAACACAAATGCTGTCAAAGTTTCCTTTTCTCATGGGCTAAGCCTGCGACAGAGAAAATTACAGCAGAAAATAATTGTCTAAGTTTATAGACAATAGACTGTCATACACAGTTAAAAGTTTTTGTTTTCTGTTTCCCAGTTACATCACTATTACCCTACTTCTTTATGCTTTAGGAATTAAAATTAACTTTAAGGACATGCAATATGATATGAAGAGTCAAGGAATTAGAAATTTAATATGTGCATAGTTCAGAAAAGAATTATAGCCAAGACTTTTTTGAACATAACAATTCAATGTGGTCCATTGAAGCGTGAATATGCTTTTGAAACCTTTCATAAGTTTAGATGTGTAACAACACCTAGAAGGAATTCTATTAGCAAAACCACCAGAAATTTTAATTTGCAAAAGAAGCGTATATGTAGTTAAAACAGTGTTAGTAAGAAGAATATAATGGATGTCACTACAGGAGTTCATAAAAATAGAAAAATAAGACAACACAATTTAAGAATGTCAATAATCTATTTAAAGGAATTTCAAAGAAATCATCTAGGCAAGCTGCAGTGACAAACACTTGGTTTCGATTCGCAATGTTTCATGAGAACATCTATCCTCGTGTTACAAGCAAAATCCCCTTTCAAGCTTTTGGCTTGCAAACATGATTTGCTAGCTTCAACATGCTAAAACTCTAAAATTCTTTGTAATTTGCAAATGTTATGATTACCAGTAACTCGAATTTAGATTAAGCAGAGAATATAAACAACGAAAACAACATACATGATTTGGGCAAAGGCCTTTTTTTGAGGGTGAAGACAATAAGAGATGTTACTATAACTAATTAAATGTAAAAGGCTAAAAGCACAAGAGACTAGAGTAGAAAAATTACCGCTTGCAGGATACAAGTGTTCCTGTAGTCCGCCATTTGCCATGAATTCATACACCAGCAATTTACGACTATTATCAGAGGAATAGCCAAGCAGAGCTAGCAAATATGGTGAATGAAGCCGGCTAAGCAATTCCACCTATGATTGAAACATTACCAATCAATCACAATGCAATTCAGGCAATCCCCAAGTGACAAACAAAATATCATGTAAAATGCGCCATTCAGTTGCAGAGAATTTGAAGGAGAATGACAAAAAAGAAGAGATGAAACGTCATTTCTTTAAATAATAATAATAATAATAACAACAAAACTAGAAAAATCAACTTAACCAAGTTCTTTGCAATCACTTGGTCAAGCTGATATTTGTTTAGTAAGGATAAAACAGTAAACAAGCCGAAATATATGTTGAAATCCAACCTCCATCTTAAATTCATCCTCTCCCTGCTTTCCAGCTTGATCCATCAACTTAATAGCAACTTTCCTCCCATTGCTAAGCACTCCTCGATACACCAATCCAAATCCACCATGCCCAACCACATTCGACTTGCTGAAACCCCCAGTTGCTGAATGTAGCTGCTTGTAAGTAAACACCTGAAGTCCTTTATCAATAGTGAATTGTAAATTTCCCAAGTCACCTCTGTCCTCATGATCAACTCCTTCAATGGCAAAATTCAAGCATAATTTTTTTTGAGCAAAGGTAGAGAATTATCAGACACTACATTACTTAATTTGGATTTCTCATCTTTGAACCAAAGAATGCAAAGTTAGGCTTTAGTGAATTATTCAGTAACAACATAATATAAAGATATTCAAATATGTAATTTCTTCCTCGATATTTTTCCAGCAACCAAAGACAAGACATTTCCTCAATGCATAGCAATATGATATTGATATCAGAAGACTAAGATCTAGTTTCCCAAAATGTTTGTGAGAAGAGAAAACAGAAAAAAAGAATCAATCTCTCTCTTTTCTATTTCATTATTTGAAAATTATTAAATCCATAGCAGCCTCCTTAGCCATTCCTGTATAGTCATGCATTTTCTCAGTGTCCAAACAGTGGCTGAAGAAGATGCGAATATTAAGAAAAATGAAAAAAAAATTCTCCTTTCCATTTTTGGCATTTAAGTTAATAAAATATCTCATACAGAAATGAAAGAGTGGCTCACTTTTGTGATTGTTTAAGCGCTTAGAGACCTTGTTGCGTATATAGCAATAGTAGCTGAAAGCGACGAGCAAAGAAGCGACGGCAAGTGAAGCGAGTACTACAATAATCACCAATGCAGTGCGCTCTTTTCTTCTGTACTCACTTTCTTCCTCCATTTCTCCTCTCAGATCAAAACCCTAACTCTAGAAATTTAGTAAGGAAATGGAACAAGGTGAGAGAGTGAGAGAGAGGGAGAGTTTGAAGAAGGTTTGAACATAGGGGTAGGTGTCAGGAGTGGTGTGTCTGTGTCTGTTCTTGTATCTGGAACTGTGTCTAGTACTGTGTACTCAACTGTCCGTTTTATGGCGCGGAAGAATGGTTGAAGAGTCAGTGCCTTTTTTTTGCATTCAAGTCCCTTCAATTTTCAATATTTCTACACATTCAATTCATGAAAGCACTTATTTGAAACAAAAGTGAAAAATCAAAATTAAATAAATCTTTTCGAAAAGATATTTGGTACTAAAAATTTAGCTATTATAAGTATAGACTGCCAAAGGTATGTTTTGCTATACCAAGATGTCAAGGATTTGAGACTGAAAAATTTAGATATTTTATTCATAATTCAATAGTTTGACGTACTAAACCGATAAAATATTTACTATCGAGCACTAATATTCTAATATTGATATTTTTTAAGTATTAAAAATCGATTGATTGACAAATATCAAAGTATCAAATATTAATAACAAAATAATAATATATCAAATATGATCATAACATCTAAAATCTTAAACCTCTAACCTATGTTTTAAATGTTTTCACTAATTTAAGTAATTTTTCAAATATTTTTTCTAATTTAAGTCATTTTGCACTTACTCTTATTTCTTTATTATTTTGACAATTTATTTCTCTTAGGATTTAGATTTGAAAATGAAAAAGGAAGGTAAAGGGTTTGCTTTTAAATTTTAAGTTAGAGTCATACGGATACGAGAAATAGTTAAAGTTTTAACATACAAAAATAATAACAGAAAATGAAAGGAGCAAAATAAATGGTGACGAAGGGCCTCAGGCGCCCGAGGACAGCACGTTTGGCAGGTTTGATTGGACAGGAAAGAAAGCACTTACAATGGTAATAAAACAAAAGAAGCGCAATCCCCCATGTATAAAAAGTGGCACCATCGCAGGTGCAGCCACGCAACAATTACATCCCCGGCACATGACCAAAGAGAGGAGTCAAGCCAAGCCACTATGAAAATTCTTGATGCTACTCGGCTTAGAGTTGTATATGTTTTGTACCATTCTCTTCCCATCTGGATTTACCCTTTTGGCAATCCTCTGCATACTATAATATCCATGCTTTACATTTTTAACATGTTTCCGGAATCAACTTAAGCTATTGATGACAACCTGGACCTGGACAACTCCTCACATTACTAGATTTATCCAAATTTTCCAATTTACTGTTCAACAAACTTGAATTTCGCTTCCCTCTTATTCTCCATGATCAATGAACAAATATCGTAGAAAATGCCAATACTATTTTATAAGCTCAATTTCTATCCTCATTTTCTTCAAGTCAAAATAAAGTTAAAAACATACGACACTTCAATCAAGTTCAGGCATTATCTTCCTGTTTGCTAGAATCCATAAATATTGAAGTGAAAGAATGTCTTAAGATACAATTATTGGATTTATATTAAGAAAAAAACCTCCAAATCAGAATGCGCTTGGAAACAGCATTGAGGAGAAAGGTGAACAAAAATAAAAAATGGCCCCCCAGTGACGTAAAACTCCAAAATGCAAAAACCTAAAGCTGCTATGACGATTAAAACATACAACAGAATGTTACCGAAACTAAATTGGCATTCACATTCTGATCCTAGCCACAATCCAACTATTTCTGATGTATTGGTCTGTGTGAGAAAGAGACCATGATACCAAGGAAAAGGAATATTTCCCGTTCATGTCCTAAGCCATTCGCCACTCAACGTGCAACTTTGTTGTAATGATCTAAAGCTCTGGATAATGACTGTATTGAAACAGGGAATCCTGGACCCATCTGCAGTTGTAACCAATGGAATGAGTCAATTAGAAATAAGCAACAATTTTAAGAAGAACCATAAAAGTATAGGTGTATTCAAAACATTCCAAAATAATATATGGCTTTGAGTTCCTCCAAGAGTATAAGCAAAAGTTATAAAGATAAATGCTATAAAAACAGAACCTGAAAGATAGGTATACAAGCTTACCGTGCTACACATATGAAAGGAGTTCACATAGCCAGCAAATTTAGAAGCTGCAAAAAAATGGATGAAGTAGTTAAAGTCCTGGCAATATGGTAAGAGGGTGGTTGTCACAAATTTAATTCCCTACTTGAGATAAACATTTCATCGAAAAAAAAAAATGCTAACCTCATGTCACCCAAAATATTGTCTCATTCATGTAACACAAAAGCAGTTGTACTAAATAGGAAAATTTAGTGCTGATTAGCCAAAAAGTAAGTTTCACCAGAACCTTAACCTATTTATCAAACTAACTACTTCAATACCTTGGTATGGTTCATACCAAAATAAAATATATTGTTCTGACCTAATGACTCTGATGCAATAAGGAAAGACATGGCCAATCGCATAAAGCTTATAGCTACATTTCTATGGTCTAGGACCATAGCCACAGCTTAAAGTCATTTCTTCGATGTGCTCCAGCAGATGTTTCTGGATACAATATCATATGAAATAAAAATCTAGAGTTCTCAAGAATGGCAAGGAAAGAGGCTTACGAGGGCCATCGCATTAGAAAAACGAGACAAGAATTAAATGATCTACGCTCAATTTTTTTATCACATGCCAATGCACAATTCTTTCCTATGACTTCAATAACCTATACCATATTAGATGTGATGTCCCAATATGCATTGAACTTTTACCTAACATTTTTTCCCCCTTGTGTTAGCTAAAATAATCAATAAAATGATACAAAAACTCAAATTCCAATAGAATGCAGCAAACAGTCTTTCCCAACAGTGTATAGATACACACAACTTACTTTTCTTTAAGCCAGCAGGCTTTGCCAGCAGAAGTGCACTTACAAATGCCCCAACATTCTCACGCAGATGCTCCTCCTTCAGGCTCACCTGTAGACAATTGTAAGCATATAAGAATGGCATAAATTTACTTGTAGCACATACATTTTCCTGTTAGGAAAAATTTAAATTAGAAGATGAAAGTACCTTTCCAAGTCCAACATGTAGATTAGATGTATTGTCCATCTTAAATTTAATATGACCCTGTTTTGCTTCTTGAACCGCCCTAGCAACATCATTGGTCACTGTACCTTGCTATACTAGATATTAGCAAAACTGTCCACAAGGCATAACAAATAACTGTGTGTCAAATGAGGACAAGAAAGATGATATACTTACTTTAGGGTTTGGCATCAAACCATGATGATTAAGAATCTTTGATATCTGCAGAAGTCGAAAAAGAAAAAAGATCCTCCCATATAAACCACCATTTGATTTGATCCACAAAGCAATTAACAAGACCATTTAAATATAAAAACCTTAAAAAGACGAGGCATGAGTTGACGGGTTGAAAAACACTTATCGACCTCAATCTTTCCACTGCCTGCTCATAAGGTGAACCCAGGTTTCAAAGCCAAATCATAAAATCGATTTACAAAATCAACTTCCTAAACTGAGACAATAATCTGTAAATTAAGATCAATTATGCTGCTGCAATAAATATAAGACCTACACAATAAACTTATTAAAAGCAAGATACTAATCAATGAAGACAATGAATACATGGGATCGATAGAGAAGTGTATAAGATCAACTAACAGCATTAAGTAAACAAAAACATTCAGAACATTCAAAACATTCAACAGAAAAGTAGCCAAGAATGACATTCATCCCAAAAGGGCTCAGATGGTTCATTACTTGCAATTTCCTCAATAAGTTCTAAACCGCCAACAATATCAGCTCCAGAAGCTCTAGCTTCATCAGCATCAGCCCCTTCGGCAAAGAAGGCCACCCTAACAGCCTGAAAACTGATCACAATTAACAAATGAACCGACTGCAATACCAGGTCAATAATTTAAAGAACTACCTTCTTAGCACCATGAGGTAGATTCATGGTCCCACGAACTATCTGCCATTCAAATGAGATGAAGTAAGCGTAAAATCAAATTATTGAAAATACACTAATAGAATCATTCATTCCACAAGCTAATGTAAGCAGCACACATACCAGCTCAGTTTTGCGAGGAGGAATAGCTAATCGTACATGAGCTTCAACAGTTTCATCGAAATTTGCCTTGGCAGTGGCCTGAATAATTACTAGAAATCAGCTAAAAAAATGATATGGGTAAATTTCGAATTTAAGAAAGAAAAAAGAGAGAGAAGAAATTTAGACTGACCTTGACTTGTTTAATAGCTTCCATCAAATCAAGAATTGGCTTGTTTTCCTTCTTCTTACTTTCGGCCTTGATAAGCATTGGAAATGGCAGAACAACCTTTTCCACCTCGGCAGTCCCAAGAAACGTCCGACTTCTCAAGCGATTCTCATTCCCTATCCTCCTCCACTTCCTCTCCCTCTCCGCCTCTTCGTTCTCGTTCACACCACTCTCCTCTCCTTCAGCCTCCACCTTATACTCCGGAAGAGGCGCAACACGAGTCGGGTATGACACGGGAGATATAGACGGAACATCTTTCACAAATCGAACGTCCTCCCGAGTCCATCCCGTCCTAGCCTCCACAGCCGGGGATTCTCGAGCAGGTCTTCCGGGTTGTGTTTGTGAATGCGATTCTGGCTGTTGCGGTTCCTTTTCATCGGGAGCTGTTGATTCGTCTCTGAGTTTGGAGGGGTAAGAAACTACTTCGATGGTGGGTTTTGGAGCAGCGGGATCGTCGTTTGCGGAGGGGATGGATGAGAGAGATCTTTGGAAAGTTAAGAATGGGGAAGAGTGGGGGTTGGCCAGGCGGAGGCGGCGAGCTTGAGATAGAAGCCTCACGGCTGACATTTTGATTGCTAGATACGGTATCACTCAGACTCGGCTAAACCAGAAGACAAAAGGGGTTTTTCGGGGTTTAAGCCAGTTATTTCGTTTAAGCTATTATGCACACACTCAAACTATATGAAATAAAACTGTTTTTTTTTTTTTAAATTTCCCATTATTAATCTGAAAACAAAATCTCTATCAAAAAATGTTATCATACTTTAATAATATCTTTATGGGAAAATATTAAAATACATTTCCCAATGTTTAATCTAATATCAAGCGAGATAATAAATATTTACATCTTTTCATCACTTGATTGATTTCGTTAATAATTTAACTAACGAGAAGGGTTAGAAAAGGCATTTCATTTAATATAAGTCGATATTATAATTCAAATCCCTAATAAAAATTGATTTAAAAAAAAAAAAAAAGCAATCCCTGCTGGCCATCTGGTGCCCTGGCCGGCGCACAACCAGTCCACCAAAATTTGGTGACTCACCACCCAAAACACAACCAACAACAGCCGCTTACGAGATTCAAGCATCCCACCACAACAAACACAGCAACAAGAAGCAAAGCAAAGAACAAAAGCTTCAACACCAACCACCACAACACAACTATCAAGCAAGGGCGTGTCGGACGACACATCTCCAGCACTACACCGGCCAAACCACACACAGCCAATACATATTCATTTGGGAGATTTGTGAATTAGGATTTTGTGTTTTATTTGAATAAATCTGAATTAAATGGTATGGGAGATTTGGGAATTAGGGTTTTGATTATTTTATTTTGGTATATTTTAATTTGGAATTACATTTTTGTTTTTCATTTAAACAAAACATTTAGAGTTTAGGGGTATGAAAGTTTTTTCATACTTCCACTACGGTTAGAACTTATTAGTGACTTGGATTTGGCTCGTGGAATTACCCACTATTTAAGTTTGTTATTTTGATTAAAAAAAAAAAAAAAACTACACCCGCCTGCATATGAAGAATATGATATACCGGCAAACAGTATCCCCAATGAATCTTCTAGCTATGTGTAATTTTCTTTGTCAAATGAAGAAATGAATAAATAATTTCATACAGGAATCAAATTTAACTAGTCTCCCAGAAGTAAATCAAACATGTCATCAGGAGTTAGAAGTGCTGTTCCACCAAGAATTAACTCCATATCAGGCCTCCCGCTGTCACTCAATGCCTCCAGCGCTTCACGAACCTGGAATCATATAAAGTGGATAAAGTTCAGATGTTCAAGATTTTGGATAGGTAAGACGTCATTGTTTGGTTTTTGAAAAACAAAATTGAACCAATTTTCAGATGTAAATGACAACGTAACAAAAACTGAAAAATCCCCACCAGGCCAAACAGACCGTTTATTAGAACTCAAGACGAGAATATGAAATGGGTGCTTTAATGGAGTAAAAACAATAAGCAGACACTTCAAGAAAAGAGCAGGTCTCAAGAAATTCAGACCTCAAGACCATTGATGCCGCCAATAACAAAAATCAGAATGACATTTTGATCAGCAAGACTTGGTTTTGCCTGCAAAATTTCATAATGAAAGTTCAATGATTTTAGGATTAAAGACGTAAGATTACCAATAAGTTTGAAGGGACTAGAACTTACCTGTCTAAGGCCAAATCTCCCAAACCCACTTTTGAAAAGTCGCCCCACAGTAGAGGAATGATACTCCAGTCCAGGTACATCATACTTGCCCAACACTTTTGTTAGAAGCTTATATAGTAATCCCTTACTTGTGTAGGAATCACTACCAAAGTTACTTTCGGAACTTAATGCCCCTTCTCTCAATGGTAGATTCCTCCTCAGATCAGATACTTTGTGAAGGAATTTGAACAGGTTATCCACCCTATCTCGTAGTTCCAACTTCAGCTGCATGTCACCATACTCTTGTTCTTTATTATCACTATTATCAGCATCTTCATCACCCCACTTACCCCACTGATCATCATCAAAATCGTCAATTTCTAACTGATCTGAAGATGCATCTTTGGTTTCCACTGATTTCATTCTGCTAATGTTGGCCTCAAGCTCTTCCGTTAGACCACGGAGAAACTTCAGTTTTGCTACTGATGGATTTTCAAATATTGCATCCACAATAGCTTCTTTTAGAAAATGCTCCTCTTGCCATGAGAATGGACCACCAGATCCAGATGTTGGAAAATTTTCGCCTGCCAATATATAACCAGTAATTGTAAGGAGCAAAGCATCTTTGAAAGAGAGTAGCCCTTGCGATGGCTCCATTTTTCCATTCTTCTCCCTGCACAATCCAACTAAACTCTTGTTAATAAGATCACCAATTTGAGCTGCGAGACTCTGGCTTGTGTCTCCAGCACTGACATGCAACATTTTCTCTGCACTGATAAAAGCGTCCCATCGGGCAGAATGTGATTCCTCCAGAGTGGCCAGGGCAGCTGCTGCTAACTGAATAATTCCTTTATTTCTTAATAGAGATGACTGGCTTTCAGCCAGTGCTTTAACCATCGGTAGCAACTCTGATTTTGTAGCAGAACCAGGACGAGTTCTCACATTAACAGTCAAATTTTCCTTGCGCAGTGTTTCCTGAAGCCACTTCTTTATCAATACAGCCCCATCTTTTGTTCTTCTATCCACTAAAGCTTCCATATATGGTGTTCCACGGAAATTTTCTGTTGAAAGGAAGGATCCACTAAACATCTGAATCTCAGAGGAAAGAGGCTTTTCAGTATGGACTTTGTCGCCGAGATCAACCAAATCTAAAACTTGAGAAGACTGTTTGTAAGCATCCCAGCCCCGAAGAAAAGCTTCAATGTTTTGTGAAACCCAAGTATCATCCATTTTGGAGTATTCTTTAGTCAAGATATTTGCAAGTGGTATCCGAACATCAACACGAGAGCGTTTGATGGTAGAAGGACCAATTTTCACTGGACTTTTAGAACCCCTCAAGTGGGTATAGGATGTTGTTCTTTCCCCACGGGGCAAAGAAGAAAATATGCGATCAATAAGAGAGTCTCCATGACAGCATGGAGTCAGAAGATCAAACGTCCGGTCAACAAGTAACAAACCAGCTGGTCGTTTACGGCGACCTACATCATAAAGGCTTGACATGTCTATCAAAATCTTCCCAACAGTTTTTGACAAATTGCCAAGGGAAAATATTTCCATTTTCAAGTCCATCTACATGTTTTTGGAAAATAAACTAGGGTCATATTAGTACATGGAGTAAAACAATCAATAAATAATACAGCAAAATACAGTGAATATACAAGTATATTTACTGTAGCATTTTAATCTATAATTTACTTAAAGTTATCAACATGTCTTAGATTTTACTACAGTTTTCTAGTTATCAACATGTCTTAGATTTTACTACAGTTTTCTAGTTCTCAACTGAGTCAAAAAATCAAACATAGTAATTTCCTAAAAGATAAAAAGTGATCAATGTGCCATTTCAGAGTGAGAATATCATCACCTTGTAGCTGTAACTACGTTGTGGATTCTCTTCTAATATCCAGAGCCTTAAGGTAGTCAATGGAAATCACTTTCAATGTATTTTATTCATTTAAATGTAAAAAATAGAAAAGATGTCATGAATACTGCCTCAGTAGTTTAACAGTAACATGCCGTTCAGTGTTATTCGTTTTAAGGTTAATGTGAGGAAAAAAATGCTCAGGTGATCAAATCGAACTTACAATATATTGGTTAAGGCACACATTAGAAAATGAGCAGATAAAGTAGAAAATCAAAATAACATACAAGGGAAAAAGAAAAAAAGGTGCACTTATTACCTTGGCAGCCAGATGGTAAATAAAATCAGCTGTAAGAGTTGCCCCAGGTGGGACATCATCACCGTCGGAAAATGACCCAGTACTTATTGGAGGCAACCCCGGACTAAGAGAATCCTCATGTTCAGTTGATAAGCATGCTTCAGCAATTGATCCCTCTGAGGGTAGGACAAACACTCTAGGTAAGAAGGGACACAAAATCATGGGGAAGTGATGCACTGAAACAACCAATTTTTGCCCCACATCTTCCATATGACCAATTGGATCATCTTCATATAAATGCCTTCCACTTGAACTAGCTTCAAGATGAGGGGTGTCCTCTTCACTAGATGTAAGCCGTGACCATCCACATTCTTCAGAAGTCAATTTTTCCAGGAAGTTGCTATCTTCTGACTGTCCAGATTTTGTCTCACTCTTCTTAACAAGCTCCTCATAATCTTGGCGAAGCAATGACTCATATTCATGGAATGCATCGGGCCCCAGAGGCGAATCAGGATATGCTGAATGGGCTATCTACAATGAGAAAAAGCTAAGACCAATCAAAAACAACAAGCAAAAATAGGTGATCTACAAAAAACAAGCAATCAAAAGACTAACATAATCAATGTCAAATTTAGAGGGTTTGAACTTCTTGTAGTCTGCGCATTTTCCAAAGTAGCCTGAAGAGATCAAATATTAGCATACAACTCCTTTTTTTTTTTTTTTTTTTTTGGGTGGGGGGGGGGGGGGGGGGGGGGGGGGGAGTGGGGTGGGGTGGGTTGGGCAGGGAAACCACTGAGAGATGGTCCTAGCAATACTTCCCCATTAATACAGGACATTTCTTTCTTTTTTTTTCTCTCAAATACCCAAGCTTTCTTCCCATATTTCCATTTTATTGGTGAACAAAAGGTTATTACATAATCTATTTCAATGTTGAATTGTATAGATTTTTGGTGATTCAAACTTATGAGTGAATTCTTAATCTAAGTCTAGTTGAATTCCAATTATCAATTTTTTTTTTTTTTTTTGTGGCTTTTCTTTTTCCCATTTTGATGTAATTTAGGGATCAGCTCCCCACAAAGATCCTCCACTCCAAACCTTATCCGCACAAAGGGGGAGCATTGAAAGAGTCAAGGATGCCCTATTGCAAGGAGGGTAATCCGCAGGCCTCTTACCCCAATTGCCATCCTTATTTCACATGTAATGCAAGAAAAGAATAAATAATAGGTTCATAAGTTGCATATAACAACAACAACAACAAAAAAAAAAAAAAAAAAGGAATTTAAGATAAAGAGAGATTTATAATCCTAACAAATAAATCAGTGATGTCAAAAACACACCTCTGAGATAGATGTAAATATTGCACAGTGACGAACACTATGGTGTGTGCTTAGGCACCGTACGATATAGCGATGTGCATCGCTTAGTAGACGAGATGTCATAACCACTACTTTCTTTGTGGGATCAAAATTTGAGTTCCAATCAACCACCTGCAGGAAAATCCTTATATAAAATTAAAACATGCTTTAGGTTGCAGACACTGATATAATATCAGATATCCTAGATTAATATTAGCACAGATGGCGAAATTAACAATTTACTGCATCCATGGCATTTCCAGATGTTGCATTATCCTTTTGTTTCCTCAACATGGTCTCTTTGTATTCCAAGTTTCGTGACACGGGATCAAGTTACACTACAACAATTTAAAGAAATTACAGGGTATGCAATTGAATGATTATGATAATTATAAAGAACAAATCTCCTTTGAAAATATTACAAAGATTATGCTTTATAGCATATAATACTTTATGGATTGACTTCTGGACCTAAACCAAATATTTCTAATCCACATATAATTTTTCAAAAAATCTAGTCGTAACATTTTCGCACAAAAAGCATTAATTTAATAAAAAGCCAAAAAGAAATTCCTTAACTAATATTTTCCTTTTCTTTTCCACAGAGAACTCGCAAATCTAGTTATACACAACACCCTGTAAAAAGCATTCAGTTATATACTCTCAGGCAAGATATGCCACAATCGACTTACCCCATCAAGAGCACACACGTTTTCCAAGCTGCAAACAGCACGTACCCCAAGGTCTAGTAAGACTGGAAATGCTCCAATAAGTTGGAAACTCTCCGTACACCCAGAATCTAGGTAAAGAGTAGCACCTTCAATATGCTCTGATATCTATACGAAACAAAAAATAACCATAAAATCCTCAAAACAGCTTAAAAATTCACCAGGAGCACGGCGGTTTGTCAATATGAGTAACATATGTATAGTTTGAAAATAACCAGCAAAAATTGCACAAAAGCAACTACAAGCGTATATGGCATCTAGGTCTAGTCAAACAAAGCAGAGAGTATCAAACACATAGATTGAGCATTAACAGAGTTCGTCAAGCCAATTCGATGATATTTTCAAACAGAATCTCAGTATTTAATAAGGGATTTACACATTATTCCCCATAAACCGACTGCAAATCCAGAAATTTTGTTAAATATTGAGAAAAAAAATTCAAAATAACAAATAACTTACTTGGCGAATGGAGTCGATGCAAAATGTGATCACATCAACTTGAGCCATGTTTAGCGACACTGATCTTGTATGGAGTAAAAAAGTTAAAATAAGGGAATCTGCGGAAGAAACGATAGATAGTGAAGAGCAACGACAGAAATCAACCATAAGAAATGTGATGGTGATGATGATGATAAAGATGAATTGACAGTTTCATTACCGATGTAGAAGATGGTTTCACCGCCTTTGCAGCCCTCACGGCCTCCTCGAAAGAAAGGATCCAAATCCAAATTAGTTGAACACCGTTACACGTTATGCCTCTCCTGTAAAAACATTTCGCGGCAGGGAAAGAGAAAATTGGATTTACAGAGTCGGTCAAATTATGCGCAATCAGATGGAACCTGACCGACCCATTCAGCTTTTTTGGGCGACCCGTTTTACCGAATGACACTCTATTTTTAAAAATAAAATAATAAATACCAATAAATCCTTTTTTTCAAAAATAAGAATAAACATCTTGTTAATAATATGCGTTTACTTTAACCAAATTTCAGTTTTAGAGAAAGTAATAAATTTCAGTCAAACAAAGCACAGAATTAAAGGGTAACTCTATTATAATTATATTAATTATTAAATACATAAATTGAGTAAAAATATAAAATATAAAGTTATGATACAGATTTTATATTTATAATATTATTATTTTATTATTTATATAAGATTTGTAATATTATTCTTAAATTAAATTTTTTTTATTTTTCTCAAATGTTTTGACTTATTAGAAAGTAAGAGAATCTTATTAGTAAAATAATCAGTGTCACCAAATTAGAATATAAGCATTGGCTATAAAGACGGGTCTAAAAGTTTAGTCACATCAGCCAATTAACCACCAGCTTATCTTAAAGGGGGCAATGAATTACTCACGGTTCACACTATTATATGAATAGGATAACCATGAACCATGAAACTGCTTTGAATTGTATCCACATATTAAGGAAAAAAACACTTTTTAATAATTTAAATAAATTAAAATCGTTTATTAGTTTTTCAATGCCATGGTAATATATATTAGTTATTAGAGTTTTTTACAATATACTCTTATTAATAACAAGTTAAAACTTAAAATTAGTCTTTTAATATTAATCCTTGATAAATATGGGTCTAATTGGAGAGACAGACATTCTTACCTAGTTTTCCAACATGGATGGCCAATTAATTGCGAGAATTTGTAATAATGAGGGAAAGGACCCCCAAGCTCATGTGGGTCGTCGAATTGAAACGACTTGTCATACTTCCAAGTTCATTTTCATTAATGTGAAGATTTCGTATAAAATATGCAAGTTAAAATAAATTGGCAAAACTCCTTTATGCTCATATGAATATAGTATGTCTTACAGACTTCTTTAAGATAAAAAATGGCACATTCAGCAACCCTAGACAATAAGAACAACCACCACTAGACAATAAGAACAACCACCACATGACCAAGGCTGAAAATTAACTTCCATAACAGACACATAAATTGGACAAGAAGTTGTATTTTCTAATTAAAAGAAAGAAAGATAAACAGTAGACACAGATCCAGCTACAGCTCAGTGAGTGGGTAACGAGCGCCTTTTAGCGGTCAAAATTCAGGGACAGGGAGGTCCTCCTCGTCTGGTGGAGACAATGTCCACTCACCATCTGCATCCCTCACCATACCTTTATTCTTCTCCACCCACCACGAACCAGGCACCAATAATTCATCCTTCAAGAACTCGCAGGACTTGTTCACCAGCGCCACGCTTCTCTTCACTTTCAGCTCGAACGCTTCCTTTGCCCCATTCCATCCGGCTACAATATGCAACATCGCCTGCAAATTATGCCAGTCACTAGGGTTCTTCGAGTCCTTCAAGCTCGGTGACTTCCTCGTATCAATCACAAGCTCAGTTCCCGTATACACATACCCCAACAGTCGCCCTGGATAGTGTGGAATGAGATCAATTGTGTTCCTCACGTGCAACACTTTTAGATTTGGATGGCTTTTCAGTCTCTCATTGAACGCTTTGTTTCCAACTTGTGGACTGCCGAAAACAATTGCTGTTACAGGAATATCGGTTACTCCATTTTCTACCAAATCAAAAGCACTCAAAATTGATAAGCTTGCACCCAAACTATGTCCTGTTAAGATTATGCTTAGCTTCTCGTCTCGATAACGTTCTCTTAACTCTTTGATCTTCTTCGCGAGTTGCGTCCTTGCGCTCAGCTTTGTGAATTCTGATTTGGGATCGTCAGAAATGTAGATAGTTAGCCATCCCTGCATCACTTTTGCTTTTTTCTCATCATCATCATCGCTATCGCTGCCGCTATTCTCCTCAGCTTTTACACTTTCTAAGGGTTTGATAGAGTCCATCTTGGCGCCCAACACATTAATCCACTCATAGTCTCTCGTCGTTCCACGCCATGCAACATAGATTTCACGGCGGCCGAGGGACTTGGATACCTCATCTGTGGTGACAGCAACGTAACCGATCCAGTTGGATTCACGGTCCCAAGACTCCCGGGAGAGAGAGTGAAGCAGAAAGGCTTCGTGGAGACCGACGCGGGCAGTGCCGTAGAGAAAGGAAAAGACTTGGTAGTCTGATGCTGATTCGAGCATGACTTTGTTGAAGAAGTTGGACTTGCCATAGCGGCTGCTGCCGCAGTACTTGGAGTCCTGGTCGTTGTTGAAGGCGTCGTAGGTGGCCTGAATGAAGTCACCGCAGCGGAGGATTAGTTTCCGGAGTGAAAGGTTAAGAGGGTCGAGAAGATCTTCCCAGTTGTTGCTGCCCAGAAGCTCTGCCCATGTTGGGTCTGCTTTGGAAGTTGCCATTCGATTTGCAGCAATGAAACTTGTTTGTGTTAGTATCGAGTTGATTTGCACTTTGCAAATTGTGCCGAGTAAAGGGCTCTTAACAGCTTGAGAGGAAAATTGGTATCAATTTTCTTCTGGTTGTTGATAACGTGAGGCCCACACCACCAATAGAAACATTCTATCTCGATATAGTAAAAAGCATCTGGACGGTTGGGTTTAATTTAGAAAAAAATAATGATAATAATATTTCAAAAAAACGATCATTGTTAATGTCTTTTCAAATAAAGAGAATAATAACTTTTTTATGAGGAATCTTTGAGAACATTTATCTCGAATAAGTCATTTTCGAACATGTTTTTATTTCCTTTTTCATTGTTTTTTATGAACTGATCGTCGTTTTGTGTAAGGAGTTGTTTCTTTGATGAATTAATATAATTTAAAAAGGCTCGTCCAGAACCGTTTACGTTTGAATCTTTAAATCGATAAAAATAATAAAAATTAGGCAATCGACAAATTAAAATTTCAGTCGAAATAAAATTTTGTTAATTGCAATAAGAATGTCATGGATTTAGG
>JANKKB010030162.1:7992-62366 GCA_026225775.1 Bursera palmeri
TTTTTTTTTTTTTTTTTTTTTTTTTTTTTTTTTTTTTTTTTTGCGTTTTTTCTCTGGTGGGTTGTTTTCATTTTTGTAATTTGTAGCTGTTTCGTTGTTGGTCAACCATAAAGTGGTGAGCTTGTAGTTGCTTTTATTGCATTACTAGTCTAATGAAAGGAATGACTTAAAAAACGAAAATTTTCGACTTTAGAGGATTGCGAATTGAGTTGGTTAATTGAAGTTGTGAACTATCCGTTTCCTCTGGAATTCAAAACAAAATAGACAAGGTAGTGAGAAAGTTCATTTTTTCACAAATATTTTGTTAACATTTCTTATCTACCAAAAGAAAAATTGAATTATCTAATTTAATGTTCATACTCATTGTGGTGAATAATTTTGAGTAGGTTCAGAGGCCACAACAACAGCTACTCCTGTTGAAAATGAAACCCCTTTCAAGAAATTGAGAGGTGGATTGTTGTCGGGTACTTCTTTAGACGAATGTAAAGATGCAGCCGGTTTTGATATCAATGAAAATGAGTCTACTGTTAGTATTACTGTCGTTGGAGCTTCTGGGGACCTTGCCAAGAAGAAGATATTTCCAGCACTCTTTGCTCTTTACTACGAGGACTGTCTCCCAAAGGTTTATATTTTTTTTTTTCTAGTTCATTTTAATCCGAGGTGCCATTCTATTATTCAAATCTGCAGACCGGTTTAAAAGTGTTGTAGAAGTTTTAATGTTAATATCTAATCTTATCTAATATGAGTGGTTTTTTGGTTGTAGCACTTCACCATTTATGGCTATGCTCGGAGTAAAATGACTGATGCAGAACTCAGAAACATGGTTAGCAGGACCCTTACTTGCAGAATTGATAAGAGGTGAGTCTGGCTTTATCTTTTGTTTTTTATTTGAAGTTGACATAATTGATGTTTGTAGTTTCTTTGGTGGAAGTAGTGAATGTTAGTGTTGCATTTCCGTGTTTTTAAAGTACTTAAAATCTGTTTTATTATGAGTTTTTGTAGCTTAAGTTAATTTAGATCGTTAGACGTCATATATGTTGCTTCCTTTGGTTTACAGGGAGAACTGTGATGAGAAGATGGAGCAATTTCTTAAAAGATGTTTCTACCATTCTGGTCAGTATGACTCTGAGGAAAATTTTGCAGACCTTGACAAGAAGCTGAAAAAACATGAGGTAATGAGGCTGTAGGCTAGGCCCAGTGATAGCATTACGCATTTCATTTTGCAAGTAGTTCATCAATTGTGATTCTTACAGCCTTTGTTTCAGTTAATTTTTTTTTCCAATTTGGTGCTTCTTTTAGTGGAAAACATATACTTGTTGGTTATTATTTTACCAATGCTACGTTCTCTTGTCTCCACATTCTTTGTGATAGCATTTCATCATTACTAGTAATACAGGAGTTTTGCATAAGCAGTTTTAGCACATAAGAGATTGTGTTTTATGAAGTAATTAGCTTGGACATGTGACTTGATTGAGGGGGAAAAAAGACTTTAATTTTAAGTCATATTGAAATATCTGAAAATTTTGATTCCTGGACGTATTAACTAACAGCTGTGATTGTTTAATAAATCCAACATATGTGTGTGAACCTGTAAGTTCTGTTATCTATTATTCAATATCTACTGCTGGTACTCTAGTATGAGAAATTTTTCAGCAATATCTTCATTCTTCTTCGGACTTCTTGTTTTGCTATTTCTTAGGTAGCATCTCTTAGGTGGTTTCCATTTATTGCCTGGTTGAGTATCCACTCAATTATGAGCATAGTGTCTAGTAGGGTGCATGTTGGATTGGATGCAATGTAATATTTGGGCATCGCTGGTTTTAAATATTATTTCACTTGCGGTTTGCTGCGAAATTCAACTGTCATTCTTTATATATTTTGGGTATTCTATTCTTTAGCAGCAAGATAGGAATTGAGATTATTGTTTATGCCCCATTTTTATATGATTCAAATAATCTAGTTTCTAAATTTTGAGATTCCTCTTTTTTTTCTCTCTCTTTTGACTGATTAATCACATGCGCAGGGTGGCAGGGTTTCTAATCGCCTCTTTTATCTGTCCATCCCACCAAATATATTTATAGATGCAGTAAAATATGCAAGCTCATCAGCTTCATCTGGTAATGGCTGGACAAGGGTCATTGTCGAGAAACCCTTTGGTAGAGATTCAGAATCCTCAGCAGCTTTAACTAAAGCCCTCAAACAGTATCTAGAAGAGGATCAAATATTTAGGTACAGATTTCTAACCGTACTTGGTTCTTATCATGGGAAGAATATGGAGCATTTTTCTGATAGAGTGGATAAACATTCTGCAGGATAGATCATTATCTGGGAAAGGAGCTAGTTGAAAACTTATCTGTTCTTCGCTTCTCCAATCTCATTTTTGAGCCATTATGGTCAAGGCAGTATATTAGGAATGTACAGTTGATATTCTCTGAAGATTTTGGCACTGAAGGACGTGGAGGGTATTTTTTTTTTCTTCTTATATATGCATTCTCTTCCAATATCCATTAAGATTTTATGATTTATTTATTTTTTCTACTCGTTAAATCCAGGTATTTCGACCATTATGGGATAATTAGAGATATAATGCAGAACCATCTGCTTCAAATTCTTGCCCTGTTTGCAATGGAAACCCCTGTTAGTTTGGATGCAGAAGACATAAGGAACGAAAAGGTCTTTGCTTAAATACTGAAAGACTGCTATTTTAGAGATGTTACTTTATTATATATTTGTATTTTGAAGACTAAAATTGCTTCCTGGTTGCCAGGTCAAAGTTTTACGTTCTATGAGGCCTTTACAACTTGAAGATGTGGTTACAGGGCAATACAAGAGTCACACAAAAGGAGGAGTTACTTATCCAGCCTACACAGATGATAAGACTGTGCCAAAAGATAGCTTGACTCCAACTTTTGCAGCAGCTGCCCTCTTCATAGACAATGCCAGATGGGATGGGGTACCTTTTCTCATGAAAGCAGGGAAAGCACTACATTCTAAGAGGTAGTGTTTTCATTTATGTTTTGTCTTGGACTAGGTTGTTGTAGGTTTTTGTAGTTGACTTCATACTCTTATTTTCTTTTCCAGGGCGGAGATAAGGGTGCAGTTCAGGCATGTGCCTGGCAATTTATATAACCGAAATTTTGGAACAGATCTTGATCGAGCTACAAATGAGCTTGTTATACGAGTGCAACCTGATGAAGCTATTTACTTGAAGATCAATAACAAAGTCCCAGGCTTGGGAATGAGACTGGACCGTAGTAACCTAAACCTCCACTATGCAGCAAGGTAAATATGTTAACATAGTTTTTCTATGATCATAAAAAATGATATACAGTGCCTGTAAAACAGCTTCATAAATTTTGAAGATCCATTCATTCTTATAGTTAAACAAATGAAGCTCATATTATGGGTGGTTCTCATGGCAGTTAAAGCATGTTAAAATAGATCAGATTTTAGTTTTTTTAGGTTTGAATTTTAACTGCAAGGGATCTATAATAGTGGTTTTCTAATTAAATTCTACTTAACTTATCCTTCATCCCAATTAATGGATTCTTTTTGCTTACGCAACTTATCGGCACGTTCTTTATAGATATTCAAAAGAGATTCCAGATGCTTATGAGAGGCTTCTACTGGACGCTATTGAAGGGGAAAGAAGGCTGTTTATCCGAAGTGATGAACTAGATGCTGCTTGGTCTCTCTTCACTCCTGTTCTGAAAGAGCTAGAGGAGAAAAAGATTATCCCTGAATACTACCCTTATGGAAGTAGGGGCCCTGTTGGGGCTCACTACCTCGCAGCCAGATACAATGTCCGGTGGGGTGACCTCAATCTAGAGAAATAGCTGCTATGATAGCCAAGATAGTCTTATCAAGCTTTTATTTTTCTTATCAATATAGAGCAATAACCTGAAAGCTCTGAGTATCAAGTTTGTATTTTCTTATCCATGTTATCAGATGAAGATATCTCTTCGATATTTAACTAGCAAGCAGGTTTATAGACCAAATAGAGGCCATCAAGGAAGAGCAGGGCATGCCCCTTTTATTTATTAGTTTTCTCATTCGATCTACTTTGTATTATCTTCCTTCCGGAAAGGATAATGGACTGAGTTTTTACATGTCACTAATCAAAAGTCTGATTTTTCTTTGTTAAAATCTTGGGCAGTCTTCAAAGATTATGCATATTGGAGCCTGTAGTTTCATCTGATTATTTTCTATCAAATATAATTAAATATAGTTATAGACGGAGATATAAATAAGATATCATGTGTTTCTGGCTAAAGCTTTTTGGTTTATTCTAACAGAGTAACGACTCATGCTCTATGCTATGGTAAATAACATTGACTTCGTAAGTCACACCAGCACATCCCATAAAGGCATGTACAACTTAGAAGAGAGTGTTTTAAACAAATTAATTTATAAAAAGCAACCTAATAACAAATGCAAATTTTAATGAACTTTTGCCAGATTGGGCTTAGTTGGACACAGCGAAGAGCTAATTTAACTGGACTTTTCTCGCTATCTATAATCTGGTGTCTCTATTTATAAAGTGCAAGCTTGATGAGTTGATCTATTACCACAAATCAATCAAGTTTCTATTGAGAAAACAAAGCTCTAGCTTTCCAATGGACGATAGGGTGAGTATGCGCTGGTTCATGGTGTTAGTTCTTGTGGGCTACTAGTCATGCAAAGTGGTCCTAGAACAGCTGAGGCAGTGTTTGGCACATAGGTAAACCCATGCACACTTGACAAATGCGCAGATGCTGGCAAGAAGATCCTAAATGAGATATTCAAAAGTGCTTCTCGCTTACAAATTGGCAATAGATTCTTGTGTATGAATAAACACTTTTTGTAGTCTAAATTCTAGAATGGCGTTTTGTCATTAATTCTAAATCGTGAGTTGTGATCCACTAAGGTCAACTGACTACTGCCTTTGTTCACATTTCACATCCAACAACTGCCTAACCCCATTTGTTTGCATTCTTAACATTTCTTCAGAAAATGACTGATTTTGGGGTCTGCATAAACCAAAATGAAAGTTAACAAGTTCAAATGAAATCTTTGAAGCTTCCGTCCAGTCCTGTGTATACTGATGAACCCCAGTCTTTTTCAGAAGTTACATCAAGGGTTACTGACTAAAAATGAAGTGTTGAATTGTTACGTACATATTGGGTGGAACTCACTGTAAAAACCTAGCTTGTAAAAGAAGGATGTCCAAATGCATATAATCCCAATTGTCAAGCTTTAGCTTAACCATGTGAGACTCAATATTTTTTTTTTACATAAATATTTTGCATTTTGATAGCTACAAGCTGCTACGAGGTCTTGAGCACGAGTAACAAACAGTAAACAGGTGATGACAAATTGATTTTGTGTGCAATTTTGATACATGATATAGGAGTTCTGTTCAATATTCTGTAATCAAGCGCCAGATTTTTGTCCAATTCCATAACCGTAATGGAAAATCTTGGTAGTTGATAGCAACTTGACATCAAGGCCAAGACAATCATATATGCTGTGATCAATGCCGTATGTTTGTGGGAGAAAAACGAAGTTTGTTTGTTTGATTGCCAAGGAAAATATGTAGACAAAGAAACGAGAGCTTAGGACTGTGCATGAAGCGAGCAGTATTAGCTGAGTCACACAGTGCAAAAGATAAGGATTTTGTAATGATTCTTGGAAGAAAAGTAGAATTGGGTACTAATTACAGCAAACAAATATTGACTCTAGAGAGTACATGAAGCATAAGCTTTGATTACTAACAAATAGAGACTTGATAAAACCTTTTGTCATCATTAAGGCGTGAGAAGGAATGTATAGCGTAGGCAGTGCAGCAATGACAATTGATCGGCTTGAATGGTATTTGATTGCAACTCAAACCAATCAAAACATTTATATGGTAGATAAAGCTTTCCGTATAGGGAGAATTTAGAGACTCAAGTTGTCAATTAAATAAATCCAAGTCTTCAAACCTACCAGATCTATTAAAGCTTCAAATTCAAGTGATGTTGGGTGAAATGTCAAAAGCAAACTTTTCAAGGGACCCTCTAATGTCGGCAAGGAGGGAAACACCAAAACTCTCATGAAAAGCAATGCAAGGACCAAATGCATTGATGAATGGTGATTGCCCTCTCACCTGCCCATTATGATAAGTTATTCGTCACCAGTGTTGTCAAGTTCACATGAACCTTTCCCAAACTGCATGGCAGATGAAGAGTTTTTTAAATGCTGGATGAGGTTAAAGATTATTGAGATTTTTAACTGTGTTCCAAAGGAAAATAAATAAACTAATATTTTTCCCGCCCTGCCATACCTACTTCACGGCATATTCAATCATCTTATATTTGTTTATCAAGCAGATTGGACTGTCAGCGTACCCCATGTTTCATGATTGGATTTGGCCCCAAATATGAAGAAAATATGTTGAACTTTATCTCATATAATCCTCTATTCAGGGAAGGACCCACTTACATGGTATCTGCAATAGACTTCTGGCCTTGACTTCATTTCTCAAGTTAATCAGATACATTAGATACAACATCTCCATTATCTTCTGGTGTAAAATATTGAACATAAATGCCTCACTCATGGAGACACAAATATGAAAATCAAACCATGTGACTAATTTGAGGCACAATAGACGCTTGACATAGTTTTCAATCTTTTACTTTTCTATAGTTTGATAAAGGACTCCCTACATGGTGTCTGTTCTAATACAAATTGTTATGCATACATTGAGTAAAATTCATCTTAAAAACCCGACTTAAACTCATTTCAAACCTTAATTTAACAATGTAGGATTCAATTAGTTTATTACAATTCATAGATCTTCTGATTTATTTATCATTCTCTATTTCTAAAAAAAAAAATTAGATGGAAAGAAAATAATACACTAGTTCATATCTTTTATTTTTATTTACCATTTACAATAGTGGTATGGTACCTATAAATGTTAATTTATGTTAAATGATTAGGTAGTAACTTTCAAGTTAAAACTTTGTGGTTCCAAATTTGAACATGAAGCCAATACGTTGACGCTTGCATTGAAAGGGCAAGAGAACATGTCTTTTTGAGGTCACCTTTACCAATCAAAAGGAGGCCCCAATTTTTTTTTCCCCTGTTCCCATGGAATCCAAGGCCTTGAATCAACATCCAGAAGAGGTACCCACCTTCTTGAGTCTTCCCCAAAAGGCAAACATGGCAGAGAAAAACAAGCCTGGGGAGATCAAAGACTGTCCTATCATGATTGCTAACAAAGATGATCACAGCACAAAGAAACTAGCGCCAAAAAGAAGCTCTAACAAAGATAGGCACAAGAAAGTTGATGGTCGAGGAAGAAGAATCAGGATGCCAGCTTTGTGTGCTGCCAGGATTTTTCAATTGACCAGAGAGTTGGGTCACAAATCTGATGGAGAGACAATACAGTGGCTGTTACAGCAAGCAGAACCATCCATCATTTCTGCTACTGGCACCGGAACCATTCCAGCCTCTATGCTTGCAGCTGCAGAGGCCTCTGTTTCTGAACAGGGGACCTCTGTTTCAACAGGTTTGCATACGAAGCTAGAAGGGCTGGGGCCAGGTGTTGGGACCATAAACGGGGCCAACTGGACCACGATGAATGCAAATTTTGGAAGGTCTCACATACCAAGCGGGATATGGCCAACTATAAATGGAATTGGGTCAGGGTTTGTTCAAAATTTAGGGCAGTTAGCGTCAAGTTTTGCAAGTGAAAATTTGAGTACCATCCCCAAATTTGGCTACCATGGGATTGAATTTCCAAATATGAATATGGGTTTGATGAGTTTTTCCTCAATGTTGAGTTGTGCTAACCAACAAGTTCCAGGGTTGGAGCTCGGGCTCTCACAGGATGGACATGTCGGGGTGTTGAGTTCTCAAGCTCTTAGCCAGTTCTATCAGCAGATGGAGCACCAAAGAAACGGTGCAGGATCTTTGAATCAGCAACACCATCAACAACCTCCTGAGAAAGATGATTCTAAAGGATCGAGACAATAGATGGATTAAATTTAAACAGATGAGTTGCTATACAAAATTTTGGCAGAAATGAATAGCATAGTTCAGAAGCTTTTAGTCTCTCATATTTCTTGTTACAGACATGAAGTTGGAGGAGTCAATACTTCAAAAACAAAGTTGGTACTTTCCATTTCTTATGAATTGTCATAAACTTACTCTAGGTTTTATAAGAAAGGTTTGTAATGTGTAGGATGAGGTATTTAGAGAACAATAGCTAGGAGGTTGGATTTGATTTTGTTAGCTAGAAATTTTTTAGGTGTGTTATTATTATTACAAAGAGAAATATTGGTAGGCAAGGTTCAGTTATTTTCATGCAAATTTGAATGGAGTAATGTTTTGACTCAGCATATAAGTGGTTTGTGATATTGTAATATTTGTGTAAGTTTATGTGTTTAAACGAATCCATGCTCATCGATGTTCTTTAGCATTTTTTTCTAGATTTATTGGATGATAAAATCTTATAATCCTTATGAACACCTGAGAAGAAAATCTCTCAATACGAAGTCTTTTTGTTGGGAAAATCTTTGGTGCAGCCTCTGCAAATGCAGCTCATCAATCATGTACTGCGTATCTCACACGTACTGATTTGAGCGTCTCATTATTGGAGGATTATATATGCAGCCGCTATATCCAAGATTTGTTTTCTTTTTGTTTTGTTTCTCACTGGTTTAAATTTAGTATTTTCGTAATATACTACCATAACCATCATGCAGGAAAAATCATTAATCATTTGGGTGGTTATTACCAGTTGTGAGAGATGATGAACCAGCCTTACATTTAGATTAAATTAGGCAGAATCAGGTTTTCCTAATTTGAGCCTCTATCAAGTTTAAAACTATGTTGTTGGATGAACACAGTCAAGGCAGTGGACGAAGGGACTGTTGCCATAATGCCACTTCAACACTCTTCAGAGTTTTGACAGATTCAAATTCTTCTTACACATAAGTCAATGGCTATAAATCTTGAAATATGTAGAGTTGGGTGTAAGAGTTTTGGTTCAGTAATCCCTTATCCCTTCAAGAGTAAGCAAAGCTCTCTCAACAAAGTCTAAAACCAACCAGTTGAAATTGACAACATGAAATCTTAGTTGTTGTCATGGGCCACATGTGGCCAAATTTTGCTTTATAAACTTCACTTCTACGATTGTATCCTTACTAATAAATCCTTTACTTGTGAGTTGAATCAGTTGATCTGGCAAGTGAAAGTTACTCTCTCGGTTGTCCATTGAGTAAACGCAACTCATTTTGCTATCTTTCAAGTTTCAATCATCTTGCTCCAAGTAGCAGTTAGCGCTGCCTTTAACCCCTAAAAATGAGTGTTTTATGTCATCTTTGATGCCAGAGCAACCGCAACATGAAGCCATCCTCAAAGTTGACTACTCAAAACTACCAAGTAGCAAATGCTAATGTTACAGAAGAGATATTAATCAAAAAGACACCAAATGCTTCATAGTTTACGCAATGTGTTACGGCATATATATTTTAGGCTATTTCTTACATGGGCAACAACTGTGGGCCTAGACTTGATTTGGTACTTGCAAATGGGCTTTATGTTTAAGCCTGTCAAAAAGGCCAATACCCATCATTCTGCACACAATCCATGTCTGTCTCAACTAAATTTTTCTATGTACTTAAAAGCAGCACATATCGCAGAGATATGTCCATCAGACCAGGATTCAAGCAATGCAACAAACGTCAATTCTACATGGGATTGAAAACTTGTTTTCATTCTGCGACATGGGCCGAGTGCAACAATCCAAATCGCTTGAAAGAAAACCTAAACATCCCTCGACCTCATGGGACATAGGCGTAGAAACATATTATAAATGATTACCTGTACAAGCAGTTTCTTTTTCAATTATTTTGGCTTGTTAGGAGGTTCCAAACCAAGAATCAAGTTGGAATATATAGACATTGGCGTAAGTGGGGAAGCGAGCGAATTCCATCGTCAGAAGTGGCCATGTTGGTAGGTGTGGTCCGTTCAGTCAAGTGAGTATGAGTTTCTCATTCTGGACCACATAAAGGTTTAATTGGATTGAATTGGATCCAATTTCGTCAAGAGCTTTCCTGAATCCTGATACATTCATTTCCACTCTCTGTGATTCCAGCAATAGGTGGTTCCAAATTTTCCTAATGATTCTGGTAATAACTACCATTCAATCCATTCATCAATCATAGGTGTTGACGGCCACTTGTTGATGTTAATGTTAACAAAATTTGTACCCGCAATAGTCTTGCCCAACTAACAATTTAGAGCACTTAATTCTAGATTAATATCATACTCCAGGATAGAGATTCTGAAGATTCTCATGTGTAAGTGCTTTCTATGCACTTACATATATATATAGATCGAATGTCCGACCTCATATCCTTGAATGGGTCAAATAATAATTTTAATTATTTTCTAGATAACAAGATAAAGAGAATTCAAATCTACTAATGTTGGGTCAATTTGACTTTGAAAATGATCTTACAAAATTATAGAATCAAATATTTACCATTATTTATGTTCAAAGGGGAAAAGCAAAATAGGACCATAGGATCTGGTGAGGATTTTTTTAATATTCAAAGTACAATAGCTGAGAATTTGATCATACTTTTCAGTATGCATTGAGCAGTGATGTAGAGAAATAATATTGGATTTTACCCACATACTGGTGAGTGGTGCAGGTGCTTCCAATTGAAAATGCACAGAGTATTGGAAGATGAATCGCACTTGGCACCTGATATTTAATATAATGATGCTTGAAAAGGGGAAAAAGTAAACAAATCACCAAGCAACAATCCCGTGCTTGTGGTGTCCTTGCACCATGTGCACAAAGAAAAGAAGCTGAATCACATGCCACAGCTCCCTTGCTGTTGGGTTGCCCCTGCAACCTTTAAGTCGTGGTACGGAGACTTTGTCCCCTTTGTCTGTGTATTTAATTTGAAAATAATAACAATAATAATAAATATGCTAAAGTGCTATAAGACAAAGCTTAAAAGGTACAAAACCTTCAGTTATCTTCCTCTCATATATAAAATTTGGTTCATTTATGTTAGGAGTACTAGAGTTGAAAATTTTCCAATTTTCGTTTCATGGAATTTTTTTGAAAATCGAAATATATTATCAAGTCCAAGGAAAAGATGTTTTGAGTTTTGACCACCTATCAGAATTCTGATCCTATTTCAAATGCCAAAATGCTGTCTGAGACTGAAACCCAACAGCTGCTGCAAGAGTCTGAGACGATCCATGTGGCAATCATGTGCCGGACAAGCAGTGGCATTTAATGCTTGGTGCTCCTCCTCTTCAGACTTCCATCAATTATCATTTTCATTCCTCTTTACACTGTTCAAACTTCAAACTTGCCAATTTCACAATTTCCTCGTGATTCCATTCACACTTGCACACTAGACATATTGCTGTTCATACCATGTGAAGAGGTATATATTTTTGTTATAAAATCCTAAAAATCGATAATTAAGAGTCTAGAAAATAGTTGTTAAGCGTGAAACCAACAGCATTTAAATTTGTGATTATAATATCTAAATTTTCTTCAAATGTGATAAGTTTCTTTTATTAAAAAAATCATCTAATTTTGATTATTTTTTAAATTAATCATCGTTAAAATCATCTAATCAACTCAGTGTTAATCTTGATTAAAGGTGTAAAACTTCAAAAAATGGTAAAATAATGTAGTATAGATTATTTGACTTTTCGTTTACATGTTAGTTCATGAAACAAGAAGTCAAAACTGCAATTTGGGTTATCAGAATTGATTAGGACATATAAAGATGGGAATATTATCAATAGGTTCATTAAAAATAAAAAGAAAGAGAGATAAGGTGGATTCCATTCTGCAAGTAGCCAAGCAAATCAAATCTGAAGATGTTTTAATAAGAGAGAGTCAAATTGAGAGACACAGAATCCCTCTCCAGCTGAGCAGAATCCTGCTAGATATGGAAAGCTAATGAAAAAGATGTATAGGGTTACGCTCCCTCCAACCCTAAAGCCCAACAAAATCCAACTAGATTTCAGATTTCAATTCATAACCTTAGATAGCCCCTTAAGTCTATGGGGTTCCCTAAAGCACAGCAAAATCCTGCTAAGATTTCCAAATAAAAAAAAAAAAAAGTTAAAAGGATGATGACACTTCAATTCCAACCCTCTCCTTTTGTGGCATCCTATTATTGTAAAAATGAGTAGTAGGTGGAAGAACCATTCTTCTTTATAAGCTTAACGCCTCCCTTTAGCATTACCGCAAATTAATCATGCCTAAAAGAATAGTCTGAATGTAATTTAAAAGAAGACCAAAATTAAAAAAGGATGTTTAAAAAATAACCATGTTTTCAAAAGTTTAAATGTATTATCACAGTCTTGACAACCAAGTTATTTATGTGATTTTGATTACTTAACATTAGAGCTCAATAGTTAGACAAATCTTTTTAGATTATTGTGCCAAACACTTGTCTAGTTGATAGACAACATACTAAACAACTAAAAACACTAGTCTAGATAACAACTAAAAACACTAGTCTAGATAACGAATTATGATTATGTTATCTAAATTTTTTAACATAAGGTTATATTTTAAATGATCTCATTAATTTTGATTATTTTTTATGATTCTCATTAGCCTATTAGGTTAATTCAAAACCCTCTATTATAATTATTTAATGTAGGTCAATTATGTAATAAATATAAGTCAAAATTTTGATCTTGATATATAAGTATTATACTATAAAATATAACCGGATGAAAGTAACGAACTATAGTATTAAACTAGATTAGAAATATAGTGTTATAAACCCAATAGAGGAGAGAGGAGGCAGGGCTACTGATAAGGCTGAGACTTTAAAAAGGGCGACTAGACTGTAGAAGTAGGGAATAAAACAATGAGCCGCCTTGTGAACAGCACCTAAGAGAAGCGAAGGACCAAGTGGTAGGGGAGGAGCCGCGGGGGCCACATTAGCAGCGACTAACCTGGATGATAGGGCCATGCCCTTCTCATCTCATCTCATCTCTTACTTTCTTTTAATTTTTTTATTTCCTTTAATAATAATAATAATAATAAAAAAGTGCTTGTTTGTTATTAAAATTTTAGAAGCAATTTTGGTATTTGTTAAATGTTATAATTATGCGTTGTGCTGGTGCTGTTGTTGTGTCCCTCCTAAACTCTTCGTCCAACTCAAGAGCCACCACCACCCAACAAAACACAGACACACACGCACAACACTGACCACAACCGAATTCAGGATTCAAAGCTACAAAGAAAGTGTCAGAAACACACACAACACTGAGTCTTTTCTACACCCTCATTTGTAGTATTTTTTTTGGGTCACCCCATTTCTGCTTCTCGGAAAAATCTGAAATCTTTAATCTTTACTTGTCCTTTCCACAAAAATGGATTTTTGGTCTTCTTCTCTTACCGTGGATGATGAGTTTGAGAAGCTTGTGCTTCGAATGAACCCTCCAAGGTATTCCCAACATGTCTCTGTTTTTTATTGTTTAATCATAATTTGGTTCCGTTTTGTTTTCTCAAAGTGGGTTCTTTTGTTCTTGTTTTTTCCAAAAGACTCCATTTTTATTCACCCCAATGTTGAAACTTTGCAATGTTTTCGCTTTGCGGGTACATGATTTTCTTGCTTCTCCATGTGGGACTTCGTTTGCAGGGTTACTGTTGACAACACCTCAAGCCCGACAGCCACTTTGATAAAGGTGCTTGATTGAATTATGCGCAATTCTTCTCGGGTTATAGAACAAGCAATTCTTGAGGATTTATGTGTTACTTGTTTTCATTACATTTTCAGGTTGATAGTGCAAACAAGCGTGGGAGTTTGTTGGAGGTGGTTCAGGTTTTGAATGACTTGGATCTTATAATTCGTCGAGCTTACATTTCTTCAGATGGGGAGTGGTTCATGGATGGTTAGCCTTTGATTCTTCAATCCTTTGTTTTATATGTTGTGTAGTTATATTAGTTGTGATTAATGTTGTTTTTGCAATGGTTCTTTGCAGTGTTTCATGTTACAGATCAGCATGGGAATAAGCTCTCTGAGGACGATGTGGCTGAAAGAATTCAACAGGTAGATCTGCAAATTAATCTTCTTTTTCACTTGATTTCTCTTAATGAGGAAGTTCTTGGCCAAAATTTGCATAGATATCCCATCTAGAAGTGGAATCTGGAAGGAAGTTTGGACTGATTGTTTATGAGACACTTCAGATTTTTTTCTTTTAGCACACTTTAATGTCAAAATGACACCTCAAAAGTAGATTCCTTTGTTTTAACCATTTTGTGGAACTATTATGGAATCAATTGTTAACCAAGTTGTTTGTACAGTTCTATGTAATGCTTTCGTGCTCATATTCTCATTTTAGTCCTAGAACTCACAATTTTAACGCATCAGGAGTAGAAGATATGTTACACATTATTCTAAATCGATGACTGCGCTGCATTCTAGTTTCTCCAAAAGAAAAGAAAAAGAAAAACTTTTAAAGAGATAAAGAACTGTTTAAAAGAAAAAGAAACACTGTTTGTCCAATTTGTACATAGTTACATATATGGTACTGAGAGATGTCACCACATACTTCTTTGCTGGTAGGCTCCAATGTCTAGCTAACAAGGCCTTCTATTTTAATCACCTTATTTAATACATGAAGAAGTAGATAACAAAAGCACCAGACTTAGAAGGAGCAATGGTTTCTGTTTGGACGTCAGCATGATGTTTTAGCTGCATCTTTGTGGAGCCATTCCAATGTGTGTTAACGATGAAATTTACATGTTACAGTCACTGGGACCAAGGGCACGGAGCTTCCGGTCCTTGAGAAGGTCTGTGGGTGTCCAAGCTGCCCCGGAGCATACAACCATTGAATTGACTGGGAGAGACCGACCAGGTTTGCTTTCAGAGGTTTTTGCAGTTCTTGCGGACCTCAAATGTAATGTGGTAGCTGCAGAAGTCTGGACCCATAATTCAAGAATGGCATCGGTTGTTTATATTACAAGTGAAGCTACTGGATTGCCAATTGATAATCCTGATACACTTGCTAAGATCAAACGGCTTCTTTTGTACATTCTGAAAGGAAATAGAGATAAGCGGAGTGCCAATACTGCTGTTTCTGTGGGTTCCACTCATAAGGAACGGAGGCTGCATCAAATGATGTATGCTGATCGTGATTATGATATGAATGATACAGAATGTGGGTCAGCAAGTGATCGATGCAAACCTCTTGTTACTGTAGAAAATTGTTCAGATAAGGGATACACTGTTGTGAACTTGCGGTGCCCAGACCGCCCTAAGCTACTCTTTGATACAGTGTGCACATTAACAGATATGCAATATGTGGTGTATCATGCAACTGTCATAGCTGAAGGACCAGAGGCTAATCAGGTTTTTCTTAAACTCTTAAGTTTCATTTTGAGTTTCTGGTTGAATGAGTTCATTTAGTTGAAATTGAAGCTTTGTCTTCTTCATCAAAGTTCTTCTATGAAGTGACATTTGCTTGCATTTCATATTAATGTTGGCCTTACTCTCTGTTTGACAGGAATATTATATCAGGCATGTGGATGGGAATCCTATTAGTTCTGAAGCAGAGAGACAAAGGGTAGTTGATTGCTTGGAGGCTGCTATTAAGAGGCGAACATCCGAGGTACAAACGCAGGGGAGCTTAATTTAGATTTTTCTGTTCCATATCCATCAGAACCATGTTTGATGTCATTGAATTGTTTGTTGTACAGGGTATAAGTCTAGAGCTGTGTTGTGAAGATAGAGTTGGCCTTCTGTCTGATGTGACTCGCATATTTAGAGAAAATGGTCTTTCTGTCACCAGAGCTGAGGTTACCACCAGGGGTTCTCAAGCTGTGAATGTTTTCTACGTGATTGATTCATCAGGAAATCCAGTGAAGAGTGAAACAATTGAAGCAGTTCGTAAAGAGATTGGACTGACTATACTTCGTGTGAAGGATGAAGCTTACTCAAAATCTCCCCCCCAGGAAAGTGGCAGATTCTCTCTGGGTAATCTCTTCAGAAGCAGATCAGAGAAGTTCCTCTATAACTTGGGTTTGATAAAGTCATATTCTTGAGTAGTTCACTGAGTAAACCAGATCTTGCCAGAGCCTGTATATGTTGTTTTAGGTGTCTTAGTCATAGGATGTGCTTTAGAACCGCATTATACAGCTTTTAGGTCAGTTCCTTGTTGATCTTGGCTCTGGCCAAACTTCTTTAAGCTTGTACAGCTTCTTGTAAATACAGTATCGTAGTTGCATCTGTTTGTCTTGAAGGATATTGTAAATACATACATTCTCTTCATTTACTGTGGAATTTGTCATTTCAAATTCTCAGTCCTAGCTTAATTTTTAACTGTTCTCACAGGCATATAGAGAAGGCAATGCAATAACGACAGGATAAAGGAAACGTGGCCCAAAAGTAAAATAATTTGACTGATAATTTGTACGGTTGTAGGTTGCTAGCATATACTTTATGATGGCTTTCCTTTTTTCTTTACCATTGATAGGCATATGCAATCGTGGTCAATGCTAGCATTTGTCTTGTCACTATCTAAATTAAGGAACAACTTTTGTGTACAAGAATGTAACACAAAATTTGAATTGTATTACAGCTCTATTTATCCTGTGCCTGATGTGTATTTGATGAAGTGAAATCCACCACGAATGTCATACTAGACCTTGGCCTCCACAAAAAGTCATGCCAATAACCAACGAATTTTCAAAGTGATTCTTTTTGGAGGAAGCAGGAGCTTGTCACTAGTTCGATAATGGACTGTCTTTGCAACCTGATGTAATGGCAACTTTCTCCTACATGAAGTGTATATGACATGACATTAAAGCACTTTGGCACTGTAGTGGTGCAATTTTGGAGAGCAAGGCAGTCAGCAGAGTAGAGGAGACGACAATGGTTGCCCAGACAGTATCAAGTTTGTCTAGTTTGACGTGTCAAATCCACCTGAATTGGTAGACCAGGTCCTCTTCATCTCTGATTGCAAGTTGGCTTTGGACTCTTGAGTTTTTAGCTTCAGCAGCCCACCTACGAAAATCAAAATTGTGATCAAGAAACTATTATTATCTCAGAACGTGATTAATGAGGTGGTTATGATGTTTTACCGAAGTGGGTCCTAACCTAACCTCATCTTATATACAATCCAATCAAGCCACCTAGATTGACTTGCTGCTTTGTTGATCATTTAGTGATTAAAATATTAAAAATTGAATCTTCATATTCAAAGTTTTCTATCCAAATCCCGTACATATCTGAAGTGGCGCTTAGTGCTGTGAGTTAGGTAAAATCACTTCTCTAGAGCGCAATCTGCCATTAGAAAAATGGGAATATGTGTCACCATTAACCACTTTTTTTATAATTCTGATTTCTTAATCTCGTAGAAAAAATTATATAGGATTAAAATATCATATTATTATACAAATGTGATATATTGAACCATTCATATTTATTCATATAACGGGTTTGAACTGTGTAATTTAATTTTTTTAAAATAATTATGTTAATTTATATTATTATTTTATTATAATTGAATGGTTGAAAAAGAGCAATTAAATAGATAATTATGTTTATGTTAATTTAATAAATGTTTAATTATTAAACCTTAGTAGATCAAGGATTATAAAAAGTAAAATTATAATAATTTAATCTATATTTAATTAGATAAATGTTTACTAAATGAAGACATCTTGATTGATAATGATTTTTAATTTTACAAACGAATGTTAGATGAGAGTAATGATAATGATTAAGACAATAATTAAGGAAAGACAAAATGAATCCAAAATATCTGCAAAGTTACACCGAAAGACTCTCAAGGGAGTTTTAAGTGGGGGACGGAAGAGAAGAGAAGAGAAGAGGAGAAGAGAAGGGCCGTCACGCAACTCCACGGCCCAAAACGACCCATCGTTTTCCACTTTCTTTATCGTTTTTTGGGGTCCTGGTTGTGAAGACAGCTACGCACATGTAAACGTGGCGCCACAGGGATCACAAAACCAGCCGCCAGTACAGATTTTGGGCCCCACATTTCTGTACCTCTTGGGTTGGGACCCATTCCTCCGTGTTAAACAGTAGGCCAAGTTGGATCTTGACATTACATGGTCCACCACGAACTCACGTGCCTGGGATCGTATCCAGATCCCCCTCGAGGCACGTGATGCTTCTGGTCTTGTCATCGTTTCGTGGGATTTCATTTGTAATAGTGTTAGGAGGAATGTTAACATCCCATCAACTGCCGTACATTTATACAAATACAATGCGTACCGTTTCGTCATGTCAAATTATTTAAAAAAGGATCTTACATGCTTGTATTCCCGTTGTTTTATATATAATTTATTATTAATTACGTGTAGTTGAATTAATAATTCAATAATCATTATTATAATTTAAGTTTTGGGGACGTAATTAGAGAGTTAAAATTAATCATGTCCAAAGAATTAGATTATGTTCCTCAAACAGATGTTCTATTGGAAGGTAACATGGAAAAAATTGCTGCGAAAATTACAAACTTCATTATCAAACGCGTAATGAAAGAATGGAATTTCCTGACTATTGAAAGGAAATTGAATCAAGTTAGGTAAAACTTAAAATGGTTTGGCGTTATGCTAGTCCTACTAAGATAATGACAGAAGGCGCACACAAGTGTGGAAGAGAGTTGTTGAAGAGGTTATATCAAACAGTGAGGAATCACTCACTAACACTAACGCGATTGTTTTGTGACCGTATCTTTGTCTGCATGGACCACCATGATTTCTCTGAGACTGAGACTGAGACTGGGGCAAATGGTTAGGTTTAGGGAACTTTTTGGGACCAAATTGGGACTGCTAATTCATGCTGCAGTTGCATGACCTAGACTAGACAATATATATATATATATATATATTTATTAATCTTCAAAAGGCGAAAAGCATGTTTCAACTGTCGACCAGGCCCACCGACCAGTAGTTCCTTTCCTCATCTCATAAATATATACAATTACTAGTCAAGATCAAGAAGATTAGTTGGTGATTATGATGATGCATCAACCTACAGCTTGCTCAAGTACCCTCACAGGCTACTGAGGAGGTTGACTACTCATGAGTCCACTAAAAAAATATCGTGTTTAATTATTTTGGTTTATTACATAACACACAACAGAAAGATTAAAACTCTTCTCAGTTACCCAAGGTTGAACTTTTGGGCCCCTAACTCTTCTAAACAATACGGCCCACATGGATATTTGAGATCATTTTCATCTGCGGCATATACATTATTTAGACTCAAAAAAACCTCCAGCATGAGCATATTCAATCATAATGCCATAAGAAATGGACTCTGCATACTTTATTCAGCCTCACATCGCATGTATACAATCCAATTCACGATGTGCTCAAATTTAAAGCAAGTTCCATTATAGCCAATGATACATCTCAACAGTTTTGACCGGTAAAGAATTTACCAGTATCGATTTACCTCCTGGTACTTAGGCTTCTCTACTGAGTACAAGGGATTATAGAAAGGGTCAAAAGAGGTTCCAAATTCATCCAACAGAATCTCAACTGGGTAGGGTAGACTAGTCCGAACTTTAAAAAGCAGCAGCAAAATAACAACTATAATTAATCTCATCATACTTCAGACATTGGAAGCTCACCGCAATCGCTAATAGTCACCTTCTTTCTAGGACGGTCTCCTCTGTCGGTCTCTTGCGATTCAATCAGCTTGACAATGTCCATACCTTCCAACACTTGCCCAAAGACAACATGCCTCTGATCTAGCCATGGCGTCTGCCATTTACCGAAATAAGACAAACATATCAACATAGTCAAATAGCTGAAATGCAAATACCTCATCCACGTATTCATTGCATCAATCACATTATGAACTGCTTACTCGCTAAAGTTAATTTACAGGGATTCAGGGACATGTGGATTACTTGCCCAAATCATCCAGTTAAATGATGTCCACATCATAAGGGCACTTCCACTACCATTATTCAACTAAGCATAATTCAATTTTAAAGTGTTGTCTATGCAGATTGACAAATGTATGGAAGCCACAAGAAAATTTAAATTAATTGGACCAAAATGCAATATCCACGAGCATGGAACATTTTCCGTATATATACAGAAAAGTACATATGACATTGTTATCAATCATAATCAACAAGTTGTGACATCTACATGGTTCCTTTAGCTGGAAGTCCCCAGAGAATTTGTTAAAGGTAAAAAGGAGGAGAGCAAGAAATAAGTATGAATTAATTTCGGCCAAAAATAAGAGATAGGATAACCACAAGAATAATCTGTATTCTCCAGAATTTAGAATGCTACAGTTCATGAAACATATTCAATATTCCTATTCCCCAATAGGAAGCACACAGCAAATTTTATCTGGTTATCGACTTGGCATGAGGAATTAATTACATAGTTTTTCTTGGAAATATGATTATTCCAAAAAACATGTTAAACATAGCACAGTCAGTTTCCAAATCTCTCAAAGATCATTCTGGAGCACATACACAGTGTTAATTGAGCATTTAACATATTACCAACTAGATTTTAAAACGATTTCTCTTTTCAAAAGAAAAGAAATCGGCGTACCTTGACAGTGCAAATGAAAAATTGGCTTCCATTGGTATTAGGGCCTGCATTTGCCATGCTGAGTACTCCTGCTCCAATATGTGAAACTGCAATACATTAAAAACTTCAGAATTAAATATATAAAAGAAAACCAATTTAACAAGAAAATAAATGACCATGAGATATAATCTTAAAGCCCCAGACAAGAATTCCCATGTAACCAAAAGTAGTTGTTTAATTAAATTAAAGCCACATGGAAGAATTTTTAAACAGAATGAAAGTTATGACAGTCAGATGGCCCTCATCATCAATTTTCTTATTTCCCAACAGAAAGAGGAATAAAATCTACACAGACCCTAATGAGACGTGTCTTAAGTAGCCACACAAGCAGCATAAGAAGTAAGGATCAACTTACACTTGAAATTCTCATCTTTAAATGTACGACCATATATACTTTTACCTCCAGTTCCCTGCAATAATTAGTAAGCTGATTGTGTTAGAAACATACTTAAGCAAGATATTAGGGATCTAACTGAAAATCTGAAATGTTAAAGATCTGTATGATAAATAATTCAATTAAAATTTTACTTTTTTTTTTTTTCATTTTATGACAAGATATAACTTCCTAAACGTTCAACTAAGCTACAGATCCTGCTTCACTTTACAGAAATATCTAGCTAACCATACAATTATGAGACTCCTTCACCATGTGATCCTTCCCATGTTCTTGCCCTCAAATTCCTTCAACCTCAACCAACAACATTATGTCACCTAAACTCTCTCAATGCACCCACCAACAACGTTATGTTATCCTCAATTCTAACAAAATTAAGGACAAAAATATAAACCAAGAAGAAAGTTACTGCAGCTATGCTTTGACTCCATCATAATTGCAATGCCCAAGCTAGACCTTCCAAAGAACTACATGGTAACATTTAAATACATATAAACTAAAAATAGCCTTTTTACTTCCAAAATTATGCAATTACAATCCATTTGATGAAATAAACATCCAGACATACCTTTATTACCTCATTCTAAGTCAGTTACGAGTTCTAAAACAAATATAGTTCAACCCCCTAAATAGATCAATGAGCTTGTCCCATCTAAAAACCCATATCCACCCATAAAAAGAAGAAGACCAAATATCTTCTCTATTAAGTATCTGCATTTGAGTAAGAATATATCCATCCATTAATTAAAAAATCAAAAATAAAAAATTCAACCACATTTATAATTTGTTGCTCCTTCCTTACTTTTTGGCCTTCTTGGATATCTAATCCACCGATGTAACTTTTCTTACTTCAATATATTTTCTCAATTTCTTATAAAAATAGAACAAAATTTGTGTCCACCTGCTAAACAATGCTCCAACAATAAATAGGACATCACCCTACCTTTATTATGTACTAAAGGAAATTTAATACACAAAAGAAGAACAATTTCAGCAACTTGAGATAAAAGGCATATTAAAAGCTGACATCTATGTGGATACCAAGGAAATCTGGTAGTGGTTTCTAATTCAAAAGAGGCACTAGTACCAGTGGCAGGTATACTTACTGGAACTTTCTTCGTTCAACATTGGGTTTTTGGCCTCTTTTCATGTCATTTTCAGATATTTTAAACATAAGAAAGAAAGAAGCAAAAAAGTCAACAATGCCTTCTACGATGCTAAAAAGCCACTCTCAATATTACTTGGAGGAGCGTGTGGCTTCTCCTTTCAAGCAATTATTTAATTAATTAATTAAGTATTATATAATCTCAAAGAGCAGAGAGAGCACCCACATTTCCTTTATCAAAGTCCCCTCCCTGAATCATGAAATCTTTGATGACACGGTGAAATGTGGAACCTTTGTACCCAAAACCCTTCTCTCCTGATCAGATACACAAGATTCATATTAGAACAGAAAGCAAAACTAGATCAACCATAAAAAAAGTTATGAACTGGTGTTTAATATTAAAATGAAGAATTATATTAGCCCACCTGTGCACAGAGCACGGAAATTCTCCGCGGTTTGTGGCACATCATCACCATACAATCCAATCACAATTCTTCCAACAAGCTTCCCAACTGGGTTCCCAATGCTTATATCAAAATAGACTTTGTTAGTAACTTTTGACTGCAAGCTTGCTTCCTGAAACCAATTCGGAAACACAAACAAAACCAAAAGCTTTATTGACAGAAAGTAAAACTTTTCAGGAACTTAATCCAGAAAAACGAAAATTCGGAAAATCATTCAACGCAACAGTCAACACTGATTACATTACTTAATCATGCAAACTCCAATCTCAAAATGATTTTATTAAACATAAGAGTTTCTATCATTTCATAAAATAACATCAGAAAACCAATATCAGAGCTCCAAATTCTCAGCATCGAAAAATTATGGTTTTTGGTTGGTTATGATAAAAATATGAGAAAAATGCTACAAAGAAAACCCTAACCTCAACACTTGCCCTGACCAAGCTACGAAAACCGGTTTTTTTGGTGGAAGACGAGGAGAGAGGAACCGGAACAGGACACAGTGAACCGGAGAAGAAGCTGGAGCACGATGAAACGTCAGACGGCAATGCAAACTTTCTGGGAATCTTGATTGCATTACATATGGGATTTGAAGCTTTAGTCTGAGGCAAACTTCTTCTTGGACCTGAGACCGAGCCTACATTTATCTGCTAAAAACAGAGAGCAAAATCAGATAAAATTTGTTTTGTAAGAAAAAAAGAAAAAGAAAAAGAAGGATCGGCTTCAAGCGAGGGTACGGTACTTGGGTTGTAAATGAAGCCGCCATTTATGGAACCGTGTGTGTTGATGTAACTGATAAGAGTGAAGATTGGTTTTTGGGTAAATGGTAGGTGTTTAGATGAAGGAGCGAACGTGGTATCCGAGAGACAGGGTTTTTTGTGAAATGACAAAAGTGTCCCTAATTTAAATGTAAATGGTAACAAATATCAATTCAACCTCCCCTGTGCTTGGAAGATTCCTGGCCAATAGTGAATAATCGGATATTTCCTCGACCCCCTAACAAATTTTTTTGTCTCATAAAAAAACCCAGTGAATAAAAAACACATAGCCCCCAAAAATTTATACAGTAACATCTTAAACTTAACAGAATGGGGTAAATTTGTCTTTTTAATTTTATTTTAATTATTATTACTTTTATCTATTTTCTTTTGGGATAATTTCAAATAATACCTTTATGTTTTGACATAATCTCAAATAGAAAGCAAATTTATCATTTTCATCAACAAGACCCCTGATGTTTGCTTTTTTTAATCAAGTGCTAATTTTAACCTTTAAAATACAGATTTGCCTCCACTGAAATTTTTTTTCCTTAATTTTAAAAAATTTTAAAGTAGAAATTTTAATACATATTACCCCTACATATTTCCTTATTGATTTTATTAATAAGTAGAAATTTTTTTATTATAGAAGTATAATTTTTTATTTTTTATTTATTCTTTTTTATATTAAAATTAAGGAAATTTCTAATTTAAAATTTTTTAAAATTAAGGAAAAAAATTTCTTATTTTAATTAAAATAAGTAGAAATTTTTTTATTATGTGAAGTATAATTTGTTTATTTTTTATTTATTCTTTATTTGTATTAAAATTAAGGAAAAAAATTTTAACAGGGGTAAATATGTACTTTTAAGGGTTAAAATTGTCAGTTGATTAAAAAAAGCAAACCTCAGAGGTCTTGTTGATGAAAGTGGTAAACTTGCTTTCTACTTAAAATTAAGCCAAAACACAAAGGTACTATTTGAAATTATCCCATTTTCTTTTTCTTCTCACCAAATTATCGTTATTTTCGCCTTCACCCATCAACACTCAAAACCCAGTTCACCTCCGCCTCCACCCACCATCGCACATCATCGCCAACCATTCTTCTTCTTCTTCACCGTCCAACAACAAACTCCAACCAATAGTCGTCTTCTTTTTTTTTTTTCATAATTACAGTTACAGACAAAGAAACCAGAATCATATCCCTTTCTTTCTCCTGTCTCTCTCCATTTTCATCTTAATCAATCGAACCACCATCTTTTTTGTTTTTTTTTTTTTTGCCATGGGTAGGTAGAGAAATATTAAAAACGGCATTGCTGGGTCTCACCATCTTTCTTCATTTGCTTTATTTGTGAATACCCATTTCATATTGTTTTGCTTGCTTGGTGATCTGAGTGCGTTTTCTTCTGATTTGGTCGTTTGCTGTTGGTGGGTTTTGGTATTCTTGTTGAGTGGATCGTGAATTGACTTGCTTTCTCTGTGTTCATTTTGGTTTTTTTCACTTGAACAGTCCAAAAAGTTTTGGTCTTTTAAGGAAAATTCTGAGCTTTTAATGGTGATTTGTGCATTTGAGATTGTTTGTGTTATTTGATTGTTGGAAATGGGTTCTCTTTGTTCAAGTTTGTGTTGATCAGAAACACAGATTCAAATGAATGTCTGGTGACTGTAGATTCTACACTGAATGAATGGGAATGAAGTTGCTGCGGAAACGTGACATACCAGAAGGGAGATACACAAATGCCTTCCTTGGATACGGGCGATGTATTGGAGACAGGGCAGACGGTAAAATAAGTGAAAGTTGCTTGATTTTGGGTTTAATCTTCAATTTGTTTTGAAAAATTGAGGCAGCGATAGTGGAGACAATGCTGAAAGATAGTGGAGAGATGGTGGCCGTGATGGATGAAGATGAAGGGAGGAGATGATTTTGAGGGATTTTTGTCTTTGCATATATATGTTAAATACTAATTAACGGAAGTTATCTTTTTGAGGGGTCTGTGAAGTTTTTTTTTATTGAGATGGGACGTTGGAGGGAGAAAAAACTATCCCGTGAATAATCCTATGAATTTTGGTAAGCCTAATTTTTTTAATTTGCCTAAGTATGGAGTTGTCGAATTAAATTATAAATAAATTAATTTAATATATTATTATAAATTTATCGAATATCATTAAATATTTAGATAAATTATTAATACTTTATTTGAATTATTGAACAATATTAGATGATCAATGAGTTATTATTTTTAAAAACTAAAACAAATTAGGATTTTGTGATTTTACTTTCCCATTTAACTATTTTTTTTAGCACTTTTTAGATGTATTAGATGGTATATCATTTGTTAGAGTAATAGAAATAGAAATTCTTCATGGGTCAAGATTAAATTCAAAAAAAAAGATCACCCATCTACGTGGGCAGCTCCAGGCCTTCACCTTTAGTTACATCAATCATATATCTTCAATGGTCATGGCATTGGCAGTGACGAAGTTACTAAGCCCACTAATTGCAGCTTCAGTCCCTTACCGTGCCCACACGAGGCCAGGTCCATTCTTCAGTATTAATAAACCACAATTCAGGGTCTCTGCCGCAAAAATGAGCACGAAATCAACTTCTTCTAAAATCATCGATTCACATCTACACATATGGGCATCTCCTGAAGAGGTACAACCCAACATAGGAACTTTTTTTTTTTAACAAAAGATTTCCTTCCAAAATGGTTACATAAAGTCTTGAACTTTGTGAAGGCTGCAGATAAATTTCCTTACTTTCCTGGCCAAGAACCCACTTTGCCTGGAAATATTGATTTCTTGCTTCAGGTGCGCCAATTGTTTCTCGTTTATGTCGCTTGCAGTCTGGTCTTACTTGAATGAAATTGCATGAATCATAATTTTTTTATCAGTATTTATGCTTTTCCGCTATAAAAAGATAGCAAAATCTTCAGGCTTAATGCACCTTATAATTTTTGTTACTGGGTTGAATCGGTTGATCACATATCACGTTAAAGGATGTGCTATTTAATTTGATTTGACTGTGTCTTGCTGTAATGTTCAGCTGCTCTGTATTATATATCTACTAAATAAAAGTGTTCTTGTAGTAGTAGTAAAGATAATCCATGTTAAGAATTTTTGTTAGATTTTGGTATTAGAACACATGTATTGGTAAAAGCTAGAGAGCCATAATGTCCAAATCTTGAAACTTACCTTACAGCCTTCTTTTGTGAAGGTTTACACAATTTCCCCCTCAAAATTCTGCAAGCCTGAATTTTGTTTTCCAATGATTTAACTACCTAATAAATATCTTCCAAGATTGAGGAGGTAAAAACACTAAATTGACAGGGCCTTATTCATTTTTTACAGCTTTGTGGTGAAATAATAGTGATTCCCAGCTACATATATAAAACCTCTTTAATTTTCTTTTCCTTCTTGCACTTTAGCACTTTTTTTATTTTGAATTTTAAATGCATGAATTTGATTTTCGAAGATCAGTCTATTCTGTTTATATTGAATATGGGACATATTCTTACCTCATGTTAAGTTCTTTCATAATATTAACATGACATGTTGGTAATTCTTATAGTCCATTCCCTTTCCTTTTTTCATTGCCCTGTAGTGCATGGAAGAAGCAAGCGTGGATGGTGCACTCATTGTGCAGCCCATTAATCATAAGTTTGATCATTCTTTAGTTGCAAGGTCTGTTGAGATTACATTACTGCAAAATATGTAGTCTTTGATTTTCATTTTTCCATGTTTATAAGAAGTCAACAGCTCACTGCACTACAAAGTTACATGAACCTGTGAGTCACAGGAGTCATCCTGCAGGGAGTTGTTTTGGGTGCTTTATATAGGTGATATATCTCATATAAGACCTAGTACCAAAATGGATCAATCAGCTGTTGACAACAGGAGACTCATGGCGTATGAGTTGTACTAAACCTGAAAATTTTATTTTATTTTATTTTTTGGGATAAGAAACGAAAACTGGGAGTTCAAGAGGTTGTTATTTGGCTAACTAGCATATTATTTCTGTACTTCACATCTAATTCCATGGAAAAAGTTGCCTTTCAGTCGTGCTGTACACACAGTGAGTTTCCACTCACAAGGTTTTTGACCATAATTAACTAAGCTAACATAAGCTAATGATAGTTTTTCCTTTATCTATTTTCTTTTGTTTATGGTCTTGAGCATGTCTTCTCTATGTTTTTCTTTTTTCATTGGCAGTGGGCTGAAGAAGTTCCCAACCAAATTTGTTGGTTGTTGCCTAGCAAATCCTGCAGAAGATGGTAGTGGGATTAAGCAGCTTGAACAACTTGTTTTGGAGGTCTTTGGTTTGATCTATTCATTTATGTTAAAACTCTATTATTCTCTTGGAGAATCATTCTGAGCATTCTCTTGTTATGCTAGGATGGGTTTCGTGCTGTTCGTTTTAATCCGTATCTATGGCCATCTGGTCAACAGGTACTAATCTGTGTAAAAATTGTCAGAGCCAATTATCAAAGTTCTTTTTTTTTTAAATACTCAATTTTGTTTTCATCGAAGTGTAAATTATCATGGTTTTATGAGAAGGGTTAGACAAGTACTTAATTTCACACATTTCTTCACAACATTTGATTAAGAAAAATCCATGGTATGAAAGAAAAATTAAATGATAATTTTTTCAATGCCAATTCAGCAACTCTTTTGCCTGACCCTAATGAAAATTAATAGATTGTGGCATTCCTGTCAAGTACTTGTTTAATTCGTCTTTACATCTTCAGTATAAGCTCAGTGTAGTGATGAAAAGGACAACTATGATGTTTATTTCAGTTTTTTTTTTTTTTTTTTTCTTCCAATTTATGCAGATGACAAATAAAGTTGGGAAGGCAATGTTTTCTAAAGCAGGAGAACTTGGAGTGCCAGTGGGTTTCATGTGTATGAAGGTATTACACTTATTACTCCAGTCAAATTAATAAAGAATAAAAGTCGGATACATTGTAATTTATCACTGCATTCTGATTCTTTATATGGAACTTAGGATGAATTACTAAGCTATTAATGCCATTAAAAATATTATGTTGATCCCCAGGTCAGAAAATACCACATTAGTCCTAGATGTGTTTCGTTGGGGTGACATTAATGGTGGACTTTTTCAGGGTCTCAATCTACATATTTCTGAAATTGAGGAACTATGCACTGAATTTCCTTCTACGTTTGTATTGCTTGATCATTTGGCTTTCTGCAAACAACCAACGTGAGCTCTCCCGTAAATTCGACTTTGTTGAAGAAGCATTTTAACATTTATCGATACAATAGACAATCCTAGCTATTCATACATGCTATTTTGCAGAAATGATGAGGAAAGTCTTGCCTTCTCAAGGCTTTTAAAGCTATCTAGATTCCCACAGGTATAGCTCCCTGTACGAATTTACATGATTGCTTCGTAGTTCTTTCTTGGCTATTGCTGCCATTTGTAGAGAACACTATTTTTTTTACTACATATTTTCTCTAAACCTCTACATTACAAACAGCAGTTTTCAAGCAACTTTTTATCTGGGAAATGTTCTTAAATTCTTTTACTTGGGATTCATTTTAGCTTCAGTTTCGGAATCAATTTACAATTGTTTTTATTGTTTTATTGTTCTCTTATTAAGTCAGTATTTTACGTTCTTAACTTTTGATATAAAAATTTAATTTTACAGGTATATATTAAATTTAGTGCTCTGTTTAGGGTGTCAAGAACAGCATTCCCTTACCGGGATTTATCCTCTCTTCTCTCCCAAGTTGTCTCCAGCTTCGGTGCCAACCGTGTGATGTGGGGCAGGTAACACTTATAGTCTCTGTTAGTCCTTTATTCGCTCCGAGTAAATGAGACAATGAAATGTTAATTTTCTATCTTCTTTTACAGTGATTTTCCATACGTTGTTGCTGAATGTGGCTATAAAGAAGCAAAGGAAGCAGTGTCTCTCATTGCCGGTGAAGTGAATTTGTTTCCTTCTGAGTTGGAGTGGGTCATGGGTGGAACAGTAATGCAACTTTTCAAAGATCAATGGCGGCCTTGAGCTACAGCATCAGTGGAAAGTGTTCCATAAACTTTGATATGTTGTAGTAACAATTACAAATATATCTTTCCAGTCAATAAACTGCAAAATTTTATTAATAAATGAATCAAGAAAATAATTTTGAGGATGTTCGATTCCCTTTTCAAACTAGTTTCGAAAAATTAGAATATAATAAGAAATTGTCTCTCGATTTTCATTTTCTAGAGCTACGAACTGATTATAGTTCGACCTTGTGTCCCCGATAAGGTTTCTTAGAGAAGATCTCGAACATCCCATTTGCATGCTACGAGTGAATCAATATGATGCTAAAAGTGAAGGCAGCTCAGTGCAAGTGCCAAATTCTTATTTTAACTCTCGTATACTTCAGCCTCACTAAGTTACATGATTCTATAATGTAATGATCTAGCCTCTGTTAATCCTGTTAGTCTATACAAGACTATCTTAATGTAAGGATTATGTCGAGGATTCCTAGTCCCTGACCAGGCATTCCCCCTGTATCACTCTGAAAAAAAAATAATAAAACAATTTCATCTCAACCTATACATACAACTGGTAATAAGAAATGGGCGATTACACAGAAATTACAAAAATTAATTGGGCTAATCAATCATCCATGCGTTGGATTTCACCCATCATAATACGATTGCTTGTAACCTTAAAACCCAGGAGAGCAGGATCGATTTGTCTCCCTTTCTTTCCTTTCTTTTTGCCACTTCGAGCCCCCTGTGAATCTGATGACTCTGAGATACCCATTGTCGTGTGACTTTCTGGTGCAAGAGTTTTCTTGGTATTATTCTTCAACATGTCTATAAATGATGGCTCGGAAACATCAGCGTCACCACAAGATGAGGCTCGACGAAAGCGCATTTCTTTCTTCCCAGAGGCTAAATCTGAACCTTGGCTAACCGGATTGCCTCCAGGATCTTGTCGTCCTGCGATTTTACATGAATAAGTTATTTTCCGGGTAATACAAGAAATTAAATTCATACACTCAAAATCAAAGCAAGCAGATATCTGCTTGCAATGTTTAACTGATCACAGGATACTATGATATTAGTGGCGCAGAGTATAAAACCTTGAAGGATCCTGATTAAAAGAAATCACCCTTCCCCACTGCCCATCCCTTAAGAAAATGAACACAACTAAATTTGGGAATTTTAGAGATATCAATACCATCAGAGCTTGATGGAATTTTTCCTCTGATAACTGGATTAGAGTTGAGATCAGAAAATCCCTCCTGGGATGATGAGGCCCGTGAGACTGGTGGACGTCTCAACAAAACATGTTCTTGAATCCTTGATGGGACCGACACCCTGTTAAATGGATCACTGGGTATGAGTACATAATAAAATTGTTACATTCGTAAAAACAAAGCACACTACAACCAAGGTTAGCAGTATGCTAGAATACCAAATCCATGATAACGGCCAGGATCAAGATTGATCTACTGAAAGTCTGATACCAATCAGCTATCAGACAGGAAAGCGATGACATAGTTAAAGCAATCTACTAATTATACTATTTGTGCATCCATAATTCATGCTCATACATTAATTGACTAGACTATTACAAGATGATAACATAGACATGAAAAAGTTACATAGTCCATTAACAAAACAATTGCATTAATATATAAAAAATGAAATCACATGCACTGATAAATAAGCAAAAAACAAGCAAAACATCGCATTCAGCGAACTTGCTAACTTAGTCCAGGTTCAACTCTAATTTTACTCAGACATACTTTAGGGAAAGCTAATTTGTAACTCTATTCAAATCGTGCCTGTACTTTTTTTTTTTTTTCTGTTTTTCTGAGTAAAGCTTCAGTTAAATAGTGTTATCTTTAAAATATATAAATATTGACTCAATGGTAAAGCAATTAAGAGAGACAAAACTTACCGATCCTTGGCCATATTTTCCGTAAAAGAATCATAAAAGCCAGCATCAGTACCTGAATTATATATACATAAAATCAGAAAACATTGTTACACTTCAACAAATGCAGAGCTCTGAAATAAGCAAGGAGAAGAGAACTACTGGCAACTTGTGGAGTATGTCTGCTAAGAGGATTAGTTGGAATCTCCACACGATCTAAAGCAGCTATTCCTGCTTGCTTGGCTATGCCATCTTGAACCTCAAATACTGATCCCTTTATCATATCTTCTTTTTTGGACCCATGCTTCCTCCCATCCACCTCTGAGAACTCTTTGTTCAGAGATGACTGACCAAGCATGTTTGCATCTGTGTAAATTGCCTGAGCACCATCATTCATGCCCGACAAGAATGACTCTCCTTCAGACAATGCTCCAGATTCATGCCCTAGCCGCAAATTGTCATTGCTTTCCAAACAGCTAGCCTGATTGTCAGCTATATAAACCTGCTGTTGTTCGGACGAATTAGACCCATAAGATCCCACTGTAAATGAACTGTTTGGACCTGCTTCTCGGTCTGGAAGAATACTGAATGGGTGATTGGAAGACCTTGAACCCCCAGAATAGACTCCAGAGGGTGACCTCCTTCCGTAGGATACTCCATTCATAGTCATGTCCAATGACTCAGATGGGTGATGACCTGATTTCTGATGGAGCAATTCCATCAATAATTGTTGTGACTTGTCATCAGGGAATCTATCAGACAACCATAAACTTGGATCTTCAGAAGCCATCTTAGCTTCTGGCTCCCTTCTCTGTCGCTCAGCATTAATGTGCAACTGTTGCACTCGAGATTCCATCCAGTCATTTGCAAGCTGCCCATTGCTGTCAGACCAGCGACCCTCTATCGCATCCAAATTTGGAGCATTGAACTGTTTAGGAACTAAAGGATGGTGAAGATTATGGGGGTGGATTCCAGAAGAAAATGACCCCACATGACCAGCAGATTGCATACGTGTGTTCAATTCCTTTGCATCCAAACCATGAGGGTGTGCCATAGCATTAAGAGAATCCAAATTCATCCCTGAAGCACCAGCAGGCAAAGACAAGGACTTCTCAAATGAACCAGCGACAAAAAACTGTTGCTGCAGTTGCTCTTGTAATGAAAGATTCCGTTCAAGCTGACCCAGGTGCTCCTCATGGGGTGGCCTCTGCTGCTGCCGGTAAATATCTAGTGGGCTAAACCCTGAGGAGTGAGCACCAACAGGAGTTCTAAGAAACTGATCTGGTTCATCAGCTGGCCAAAGAGAATCCATATGCCTCTCTTCCTGCACATTGGTTCTCTGCCTTAATCCCATTGATAACTGCCTTGCCCGCATCTGCTCTTGAAGAAGAATCTGATGCTCCAAAGCTTGCATCTGTCCATGTTGAGAACGTGACATTAACTCGAATAAATCTCTTTGATTCTCGGGTTGTGGTGCCTGACCCAATTTCATTTGTACTAGCTGATCTAAAGATGGAACAAACTGCTTCTGAGGATAATGAGACCGTTGTTGCAGCTCGTGTAAAATGCGCTGCTCAAATAAAGCCTGATCACGAGCATTGCTGGCCCTGATAGGATCAATATGTGACTGCCCAAGGCCGGGGTCAGGCATTTGACCACGCAGCAACTGCTCCAAAAGCACCTGTCGAGCTTGAGATTGCTGTTGCTCCTGCAAAAGCTTCTGTTGTTGATGAAACTGCTGTTGTTGCTGCAATTGATGATGTTGGAGCTGAAGCTGACGCTGCTGTTGCAGATGAAGTGTCAAAAGATGTTCCAGATCAGGTGCAGGATGGTTTGCCAACTGTTGGTGAATTAGATTCTGACTTGGCACCTGTTCTAGAACTGATTCATTCAGGCGAGCATGAGGAGGAAACAAATTCCGCTGTTGGAGCTGCTGTTGCAGCAATTGTTTTGACAGAAGCTCCTCAGCTAGATCAAAATGATTGGATTCCTGTTCCATTTGCCGCATATGGTGAGCAGCCATAGGATCTTGATACACAATGGGGTCAGCAAGTGTGTTTTTACTATAAACATCTGACCATGACTCTGCTGCAAGAGTAGGATCAGCCAAGGCACTGGATGGAGCCGTCCTTCCCATGGCAGAAGGTATATTGGTAGGTCTTGCTTGAGTTCCTTCAAGTTCAGACCAGAGCAAACCAAAAGGGTGCAACTTATTATCATTCTGAATCGGCATGCCAGAGTCCATCAATTCAGTTGCACGAGAGGGAAGCACACTGGCATCATGAATGCTTCCAGAAGATTTTACAACAGGATAGCCAGTATCACCTGGTCTTCCTGGAAATAAAATTTCTGAACAAGATCACAATAAAACAATTAGTATGTGATATAGGGAGGACAATAAAACAGTCCGAGAAAAATCAATATTAAAAAAAAATAAAAAAATAAAAAAACCTTCATCTTGTGCAGCAAAATCTTGAATGCTTTGACCCTCCGATTTAAGGAATTGCAAAGGAGCCTCAAACTCTGATAATCCCGACTTAAGATGCGGAGCTGAGAGGCTGTCGAACTCGGACAATGGCTGGCGTGCATCATTTACCAAGGATGAATCAGTAATTGCTGAAACAGAAGCAGAAGCAGGTAAAGTAGTTTCCAAATTTCCTCCCAAAGGATCAAATTGTTCCAGCTCAGAATTTGGACCATTAGTGCTGACATTCATATCGTTAGCTTTCAAATGTGGCATGACATCACCCAAACCCTGGAAAGGTGTTCCTTCAGGAGCATCAGCCACACGGACAGGCAAGTCTGTCCCAAAGAAACCTTGTTCAAACCATGAAATAATGTCAGCACCAAGAAATGGTCCTTGAGTTATCCCTTGAGGATCAACGTAGTACAAAATTTGTTGTTCTGGTGGGATGCTCCTCAGAAAGTCTTTCCCTGCCATATTACTTCCTATGTGCTGCATATTGCTATCCTGTTTCAGCTCAGATGATTCCATAACCAAAAGAGAGCTTGAATCATCAGGAAGCTTGGATCTGATGTCAAAAGAAGCAGCAGACTCAATTTTATCTAACTGGGGCCGTTTATTCATATCAGAGTCCGTCATTTGCCAGTTTTCACCAATATAATGATAAGCAGCATCTATGGCATTGCTAACACCATTGTCTCTTGAAAGATCTTTGATCTGTCCATCTAAGTCCAACACAACATTTGATGTTTTGATTTTGTCTTCTTCATAATTAACCTCTCTTCCTGCAAAACCATTCATTCAATTTCTTTCAGTCCTAAAGCAAGTTCAACTAACCTATCTCAAAGCTTTGCGTACCCGCTAGCTTAGCTAGGGTACAAGAGATCTCAGGATTGAATCTCATCCACACCAAGGTCGGAAAATTTGGTTAATTTTGAGAAGGGGAAAAGATGCAAAATTATTTTTTAAAAAAATTCTAAATTTAATTTATAGAACTAAATTTAAAATATTACTAACCCTCCACTGCATTCATATGTGAACCATAATTCTTCAGGGTACCACTGTCATCAAATTGATATGCATCATTTCCAACTTCTTGCAATACAGTCTCATCAAGAGCTTCAGGGAGGACTCCATCTTTTCTCGTAGTGAATTCCAACTCTTCAGAACCTACAGAAGGAACAGGTTGGTAGACTCAGCCAACGAGTAAAAGAGCATAAGATCAGAATAAAAAAGCTCAAAATCTTAAGTACCTAAAGCACATTCGGTTGATCTCCCCTGTCTAAATGAGTTACATACCACCCCGCTGCTACTGAGCTTTCCCTTCCATATTTCACTAAGAACTGCCTGTTGACAAGTGACCCAAAAATTTGAGGCATAAAATATTAATCAATTAAAAACACTTTTTTTTTTCAGTAAACAAATAGCATGACAGACGAGTAAAACTCGGTTTTTACCTCCTCTTCAGGATCAGGGGCAAGAAAAGCCAATGGCTCAATAAAACCTACTTGAGTAATAGGGGATGATTCTTCCATGTGACCAGGCATGGTAGCAAAAGAGGGATCCATCTTTTGCCTACGATAAATGTCAAGAAGCTTCCCCCTTGGGTAGCAAAATGTATCAGCTGAGATACAAGGTTTTCCTGGGGCACTTTCACCTTGATAGGAATGAACAGCACCGAAGGTGCTTGCTGATGTAGACCTCCCAATAACATTTGACCTTCCTCGTCCGATAGTAAATCCCACGTTTGAACCCTCCACTCGTCCTCTCTCAGGTCCAAATCCAGGTGCAGCACGATAGGTACTTGAACCACCAGAATGGATGTCCATCCTATGGCGTGGTCTCCATTTGTCACGAGCATCTGTGTCACGCTCAGAAGCTGATCTGTTGCTACTCACAAAAGATTGGTTGTCATTGTGCGCATCTTCCTTCTCCTTCTCCACATCAGTCCTCCTCTCATTTCGGGATTCCTTCTCCTTGTCTTCCGGGCCCCACCTAGATGACCATTTAGTATCACGCCGTGTATTACCATCATGCCACCGATCAGAAGAAGGTAAAGCTCTGTTGTCACTTGTTTCCCTTGACGAAACATTGTCAATACGGCGATCTACTTTCCTACGATCTCTTCTAACACCAAGTAAGCCAGTTTCTCTTTCCTCCTCACGCCAGCGGCGGCTACTGTCACTGTCAATAACACTCTTCCTCCAATCTTTTTTCTCCTCAGATCCTTCCAAACGCCAACTCTCCTTCTGGCTCGAATCAGTGGAGTTCCCAATAGAAACAGAAGTTGGAGCACGCACATCCTGTCCCAAAAAAAAAAAAAAGAATGTCCCATTGAGAAATATTGACGACTGACACAACTCCAAACTTAAAAAAGTCGACTAACATATAGATATTGAAGTCTAGATGTTTATGATATCAAGAAAATGCTCTGCTGCTAGAAAACTGGATGATAATGCAAAGATAAACAAATTAAATATAATATAATCAGAGTTGGATATGATGTTAAAAAACTATTGATTATCTTTAATAAATTACATTATACAGGAATGTAAAAAGTGAATTGGGTGACATACGTACATACATAAAGAAAGAGAGATGGAGAAACTAATAAAATAGACAAGCTAAGAAAAAAAAATTGGTCCTAGTTCCAATAGGATACTGGCTTCCCTTGTGGGTTTCCATCAAGTAATTCTAGCAGCAGAAAGATGGTGTAAGAACCTAACCGCCTTATAGATTAGCAAATTAGAAAAAAATTTGACAAGATAATAAGTACAGATATAAGTACAGCCTAAACTGCATTCTGACTGTAGCCATATCAGCAACGTATCAAAAAGAAGGCTGAGGGTCTCTCTCAACCGCTACTCTTGTAGGCTAAGCCAATATTTACTCAAATCAAACAATTCCAGAAAACAAAAAAGAAACCTACAGCAATAATTTGAATCTACATGAAAAATAAGCCACACTACTAAATATCACAATGACAACAACAAGATCAACTAAGCCCTAATGCAAAGAAGACATTCCAAGCACACAAAGAACCTAATGCATATGCACGTACACCAATCAAAAAGAAATTTTTTCCAGCCCATGTACAACCCATATGAATAACAGATCAGATGCATATATCATCACATCATCAACAAGCAAAATATTCATAAGTAATTTGATCAAATAGAGAGGGAAGGGAAGAAATTGAAGAATCAAAATATATGTATTAAAAAAGAAAAAATCAATGGGAAAAAACCTAGACAAGCGGCTTTAGGTAACAAGATTCAATAACACCTTGAATGCATCTAGTGACTGATAATTTATAGTGCCAATATGCCATTGGCGTTTTGGCTGCGACGTTATGGTATGAAAATAAAAAAACAAAAATTAGAATTAGAATGTACCATCTTAGTTTCAGTGGGTTTGGCATAAAGCCACTGAGGAGACAACGGAATGCTGCTTTCAGATGCCAATTGATCTGCAGTCATCAACATAGCACAACATATTACTTACATAAAACTAAAAAGCACACAAAAGACAAAAGTAAAAGCTATATAAACAGATGAGAGGCAAAGTGCTTCACCTTTGGAATCATCAAGTAGCACCATATGGAACTTATCCTCGTTTCCTCCTGACGTGCCCCCTGGCAATATACGAACAAAAATTAGAGCATAAAAACATGATTAAAAAGTAATTAATGCTTTTAATTTCCACCAAACATTGGAGCTAATACAACGCAAGAATCATCAGCAGAAGACTTGAAAAAAAATATGGAGATTCACTTGATTGAAATTCAAATTCAAATACTGAACTCATCAATGCTGGGTTTAAATGTCACGTTTCAGAAACAAAAACAATAAATCGAACATTTAAAAAAATTCGAAATAGAATCAATGAATCGGATAAACATAAAGAAAAAAAAAAACCCTAATTAACATAAATACTGTATCTTAGAGAAGAAATGGGGCAAAACTTAAGAGGGTAAATGAGTTCGGAACAACGAATCACAAACCCACCCACATTAAGCAGAAAAGAATCGAATAACAAAAATTTTAAAAAAGGGGGAAACCTTTAGGGGTCAACGGACGATCGGAGGGCTTAGAGGAGAGGAGATCGTCAGGTAGATCAAACTTGCCTTGAGCCATCGGAGGGGGAAGCAGTAATTTCGAGAGTTGGATAAGAGTGAGGATCGAAGAGAGAGACGACCGAGAGGGAGGGAGTGATTGGAGTAAACGAGCAAAAACACAAGTGAAGGAGAGACCTGACTTAAAAGGGAATTGTTGGATTTGAGTTTCGGAAAGGTTATGTTTGTCCAACACACAGAGAGACAGAGCGAGAGAGAAAGAGAGATAGACAGATAGATAGATAGATAGAGAGGAAGGAAGAGAAAGGGCAAAGAGGGAGGGTTTGGGTGGCCAGAACAGCAAAATCAACCACTCGACTTATGTCAATAATCATACCAACCTTATGCTTATGCTTATGTTTATCGATAACATTCTATGATTATATGTGTATTTTTTTGTTTTCTGTTTAAATCGACTCAACTCTTATCCTACTTTTAATAAATTAAATAAATACATATGATTGTTAACAAAAAAATTTTATAGAAATATAATAAAAGTTTTTATTTTTAATTTTCAGCTAGGGGTAGAATAGAATAAAGTTCATTTTATCATATGGGTCAAATATATCTATAGTACGATATGTATCGGCAATTCTTTTTCCTTCTTTTCAGAGAGGTATTTTGTGAAAAAAGTTAGTCCTATACTTGGTATATAATCTCAAAATAACGTAAGGTTTTTCATATGCATTTTTAGGCGTTACGAGAATTTGGATTAAATTATTAAGACATCAGAAATAAGCGATTTCACACTGATTACCCTTTATGAGTTACGACTCAAAAGTCTAAGAGGTGAATTCTGATCGCGGCCATACAATCACTACCACATAAGATAAAAGATAACGGGCCAAAATAATGGGCTGCCCCATTTTCAAGGCCCTCCAGGAACCAGCCGTGGCTGAGATGTAATTCAATTCAAGGGATTGACCAGCCACTGAGAAAATCTCCATCAGGATCTACTCATTTTTACCATACTCTACTTCTATTGTATTACCTGTGATGATGATTTTTTTGTAGATCTAACCTTTCATTTGATTCTCTCCTCGAGTTCAACCTTATGGTAATTGAAAGTTGAAATTGGACTATTAAAAAAATTAAAATTTAACAATTGAGTACTTTCTTCTCATCTTCATCTCTACATCAAAAACTCTCTTGTATAGAATCCTGAAGATAACAATCTATCAAGGAAATAATTCTACCCAGTTTCAATATTTGCAGAGAAAATAGCATTTTGCTAGAACACAAAATTATGTAAGGCATGTCTGGTGCAGATTCTTTTGTAAAATTTTTGGTACCGCAAGGACAGAGTGGGAGATGATGCATCATCATCATCTAAAACACCTACTTCAGCCAAAACTATAAATCCGGAAACAAGAGTATAGAATTCTGATGTTGCTGGAACAAGACGAGACTTACTTTCCAACTACAAATTGGGTGTTCCTACACCAGTTTCTCATGACCAGTTTACCCAAACATGAGAAACAGATATGCAGAAAAGGAGTGTTTATTTATTAAATCAGTTAAAGTATGGTCCTTCTAACTAGTCATGTTAATCATGCCTCCAAATTCTAGCCAAACCCTCTCCAATTGCTCAAATCTTAGGTAATGTATTTCCAGAACTGACAACCCAATTGAGACATTGTAGAAAAGGTTAAACTTCTCTTAATATCTTTTTGAGCAAGAGCTAAAATCGCTCCTAATAATACAGTTATTATACCTATTAGAGATATTAGATTCATTATGTAGGATATGACTATGAAAAGCGGAAAAAGGCGAGCTACAAGAAAAATTCCGGCAGCGTCCATAGTAGCAAATAAAAAGTTAACCTCATGTTCAATTAAGTCAAAAAACAGCAAGCCTAGATTATAAAGCTTACCGCAGTCAGGAAGAAAAGTAGGATAGATGCAATACAACTTAAGTGGTTCTATCGTGCGTCAGAATACCTCCTCCATCTTGCAAGAGCCAAGAAGAAAAAGTTCCTAAATGCAGAAATAGATGAATTAAGTTCTTAACAACAATAACAAGGTTGTGATTCAAAGCAGAAACAAAAGCCAGAACAAAAAGGATTGAATTTGAGACCACAAAACTTCCTAAAGTTACATGACTGTTAAGAGTTACTCTTCTAATTAGAAAACATTGCCCAACAAGCACACAACAGTCTCAAGTTCTAGGTTTCAAATCCATAGCAAGGAAACCTCATAAAAAAACTCATCATATAAATGACAGAAAAAGTAGGAGCATATAAAACATACATTCCATTGACTTTCCAAACCGATAACATGGTTAATCAATGAAGGAATGAAGAATGGACGAAATGGGCTTAAAGCCAACCTCCACTGACATAAATATCAAATATATCTATACTTTGGACAATATTTATAGAACATCATAATCTTGCCATCTTATTGTATAATTTGAGGCATGTTCATATCTCCAGTTCTAGTTAGTGAAAAAGCTTAGAATTGCACTCAACTGTATAATCATGCTCTGTTAAAAACACTATCCATGCATTTAAATTAAGGAATTATCTTTCAATTTCAAGGTATCACATCTCTGAAGTTTTATAGGTTGCCTTGTAGAAGGACGTGTACAAGGTAACTGTAAACTCATAGTATGTGGTCAAGATTTGTTTCCTCTTATCAACTATCAGTCAAATCTTGATTTTATCTAAACCCAAAATCAAATCATGACATGATCTTGAATCACTTTCCACGAATCACTTGAATTTTTCACAAAATGTTTGCTAAAAGTTTATCAATGGAGAAAGTTTTCGATTGCGTTACCCACATCAGAAACCAACATAGAAGTTACAAACATCGACAGAGAAATAAAAAAAACATATGCAGATTTCAATCAAAATCAAACAAATCTACAAATCTTTCATCCTACACTCACTATCTCTTCCCGCATTTCTTGTTATCCCGTGTCGTTTCACAACCATCAACAGTCCCAGCAGCCTGCCTCTTTTTCTTCCTCCTCAACCTCTCACACATAAAGGCCTTCTCAAGCTGTTCAACCCTCTGCGATAACGAGCTCAACAACTTCGTCTGCATTTTGTTCCTCTCGAACAACTGAGCCATCAAATCCATCATATTCTCCAACAGCTCTCTGTTCCTTGCATTCTCCTCCCCTCTTCTCGGAACCTCGCTCACTTTCTCAGTCACTTCCCTATCTTCAGCTTGATCAGTTTCAACAGCGTCGATTTCTTGCTTCGACGAACCACTATCATCATCTTCTTCACACGCTTCGATCAACCTCGCAGGATTCTCTGAGGAATTGAGTTGACATTCAGTCTGACTCGTTCCTACACTTTCCTCCAGACAATCACTCACCGATTGCATCACATCGTAATTTTCCAAAACCTCTCGTTCTTCTTCTGCCTCGTCGTTTCGATTGTTCAGAATTTCTTTCTCATCCACAACTTCAGCATTGTCTTCCTGATGGTTGAGAATTTCTTTATCATTTACTGCTTCAGCATTGTCTTCCGTACATTCTGTCACCGTCTCATCAACCGTTTCCACAACATTTTCACCGTTACCAAGACTATCATCACCATTGCTAGAAACAACAGCGTCAAAAGCTTCCTGCAAGGATATCACTTTCTTAATAACTGTCTTCCTGTACTCCCTCACTCCGGAATCCACTCCTCTAACCGAATCCAAATTAAATAGCAAACTCATCAACATCTCGTTAACTCTCAACCTCTCTTTAGCGTCTCTTCGAACCAAATGGACAATCTCATTCTCCAACATCCTCCGCTCGATCTCCTCGACTTGGCTTCTGATCTCCGCGATCTTCTTCACGCTTTTTCTCACAAGGAACCCTCGGAACACCTTCTGAATCTTCACGGCCGAAGAGGATCTATCCACCGGCTTCTCCGAGCCAACATATTGGACCGGGATTTCTCTCACAGTCGGAGCTTTGCGAGGGCGGGACGGTAAGTTCCAGTAGCTTCCGTTGAATGGATGAGTGCTCATAGTGTAATCGAAAAATAAAAGCTTTTCCTTGAAAGTGTTTTTGTGAATTTGTTTCGGCTGTTGTGGAAAGCAAAGGGTTTGGTGGTGTGAGATTTATAGAGGAGTTGTTTGTTGTGCTTGAAAGTTCGAGAAGATTCACTGAGGGAAGAAAATTATATTTTGGGGATAAAGAGTTTGACCGTTTTAGTTTCTAGATTAATGGAGATTCTTCTTCCATTTTAGCGCGGGAGTAGGGTCGCGCAGTTTCTTCATTGATATTGGATTCTCTGCTGCTGTACTCTCCTTCTTACCATGCGCCCTTACCTTAGCGTATGACACTTGGTTTTGAATTTGATACCAACCCAGCTATACAAAATAGATATACATAACAATCACCCAACCTAAATTAATTACAAATTAAAAATTAAGAATTTATATTTATTATAAATAAACTAAATAATTTTTTAATATCAATACTAACAGGAACGTTAGTTTTACAAACTCCTATACCAACTATTTTTTATAAATATAAATTAATGTGGAACGTTACTATTTTTTATAAATTGATGTGATCTTTGAGTTGATATTATCACATTAATTACCATATCATCACCCTTAGATAACTTTTATAATTTATTTTTTTCTAGTATTTCATCCGTTTCATGTGGTCGCCTTCCCTCTTATTTTGAAGAAAACGGTTCTTGATTTCCCTTTTCAAACTGATCCCAGTGCCATGTCATCACCCTTAAGACTCGTTCGCTTAAAATCTCAATTTCCAAAGGGAAACCGAGAATTGCAGCAATGAAAACCATATTCAAGATAACCATGTGAAGAGACGGAAATAATTGAAAATAAAAAATACAAATAGTTTAAGGGTGATGACATGGCACTAGGATCAGTTTGAAAAGGAAAATCTGCAAGAGTTTGTAAAACTAGTTTTACTTTAATATTAATTTCTCAAAATTTTAAGTACAGCAGGTAAATAATTCAATGATAAAACAAGATTCCTCTCAAAATTGTCACTTTTTTTTTTAATTCTGGGTTTCCGTGATTTCGTTTAATTGATTTGAACATACTGGATCATATTAAAACATGTTTTAAAAAATATGAATAGCAATAGAAGAATAGCTAAGCATTTTTATACAATTTGTTTCAAATAAGAAGATATGGATAAATAAATTCCAAGAAGATCTAACCCTCAAAGGAACAAAGAAAAAATCAAATTAAACTTTCATATTAACGTTTTCGTATAAATTTAGTATATTATAGAGGCTCTAAAGAATGGTACAACAAAGCATATAAAATAGAAAGAAACCTAGATATAAACCAAATCTAAAAATGCAGTTGAAAAATGACACACTTGAAAATTTTTTATGCTATAACCTTTTACTTGATGTCTGACAAATATTAAATACTCAATAATCAACAGTATCTGACAATTTAATATCCGACAGTTTCAATAATTATCAATTTTCGGATATCTAATGACTGATAACATCTAAAAGTAATCAAGGAAAAAAGTTTGATAACAGATAGATCATGACATTAAATTTTTCAAAAATATTATCCTTTTTTAACGAGGTCACCCAATTTTGATAATTTTTACAAGAAACCTATAAAATAAGCCCATGCAACAAAGGTTCCAAGCATCGAGTACTAAATTGAATAACTTATTACATATATATATGTGTATATATATATAAAACATACTTTCCAAGTTAAACAGCAATTAAAATACATTTTAAAAACAAGAAGTTGTTGTTCTTGCCAAGTTGATGGGGAGTGAATAACAGTCAAAGGACATTCATTCTGTTCGGTAGTTTTATGCCCGCCTTTTTCAGAAGTTCGTTAGAAGCTAGTTTTGCCGCTGATATAATTGCTCTCTGTCCCATTAAAGTTCTGCATCAGTAACTAAGCCGAGAGACTCTTAAACAGAGACAATATTACAAATATAGATCAATTGCAAAAAAAGTGGAAAACTAAATGCTAAAAAGGGAAGTTACCGAATGGAGTGTCCTACTGGAAGACTAAAAAAGGAAAATAAATAAATAAAAAATTAACCTGCTACATAATACCTCATCCACATTCAAAATTTTCTTATCCTTCATAATCCATTGGCCATTGCACATTACAGAGATGACATTCTCAGTTCGCATGCAATAGACAAGGTTGGTAATGCTGCAATTGATAAAACAAAATATGAATTAAAAAGAAACATCATGAATATATAATATGAACAAAAAATGCAGCCAGTGAACAGCAAGAAAACAGTCGGCCAGAGAATTGTTTGTTGTAATGTTGATGAATAATTCTTAAAACTTTAGTGAATAAAATAACTGCTCATTACTAGGATAACTTTGGATCAGAAGTCCGGTTATGTGGTTAGATATACATATCACCGGATGGACTCAATCACAAAACAAACATTGAGGAGTAAGTTTAAAAAGGACAATAAAACATCATTACTCATAACAGCTAAGATCAACCAAAATAATGAAGCAGCTAAAATTCACATTGTAAAACAAAAATATAACATTTGTTTTCAGGATCGTTTCATACCAGTCATGAACAGGAACCATTGTCCAAGAGAAAAGATCAATCACAACCATATCAGCCTACCAAATAATGATCAAAAATATCTGTAAGCCTCATTATCAAAAAAATAAAATAGAAGAGCTAGTAATTTCTATAACAGATTATATAAATATAAATATAATTCAATGATAAAAGACTAACTACTATAACACGATAATTATCTAACCTTTTTCCCAACCTCAAGTGACCCTATTTCGTTGTCCCAAAGAACTGATTTTGCACCATTTATGGTTGCCATTCTGAGGACTGTCTCAGCAGGTAGAGCTGTAGGATCAGTCGTTCCATTTGCAAACACTTCCCGTCCTTTGTTAATCAACGAAGCTAGATACATCTCATCAACTGGAAAAAGGAAAATCCATTGATAATTTTAAGCAATTACTAGCCCAATTAAAATTATTAAGATTTGAGAAATTTTCTCACTCACTAAACTTAAAGAGTAACTGAGACAATTTCAACTATGTTACAGATAATTCAAAGCAAACAGACACATAGAAGCTGGAAATATCTTTATAAAAGCCCTCTTAACTTATGGTCCTTACAGACTGGCTTCTCTTGTCAAATTTCAACCAATTAAGGTTGTGAGCTACAAGTGTTTTCAACATATATATGCAAAGAACCACCCTAGAGATATATTATTACCAGATATGGAAGAAAGTGAGAATACAAAACTAGACTGAGAAGTAAAACAAACCAATGCTCATTCTATTATTTGATGGTGCCCCATCTGTTCCTAAGGAAACACAAATGTCAGCATCAAGCATCTCCTTTATAGGCGCAAATCCAAGCATACGCATTGCAGCAGCAGGGCAGTGAGATACTTTAACCCCAGCCCTTGAGAGGAAACCAATCTGAAGATAACATGATGACAATTACAATATATATTGTTGTCATGGTTCATCATGAGCAGAGAATTATAAGACATAACAAGCATCAATATCTATAAAAATACAATAATCACTTTCAACATTTCAGTCAGTATGCATATTTGATTCCTGTTAAGGAACCACTGACACAAAATCCATTCCCATGTAAGGCCAAATTGAATAAATGGCTTTGTCAAGTGAAGCTAGCAGTGAGACAAAAGCCTTTTGTTGCAGCAAAGTAATTTGATTCCATCTTTGATTTTGTATTAGAGCTTTTACTTCAATGAAAAAAACTGTGCAAATCAATTAAATTTCCATAATTGCAATGCTAGCGAGGAGCCAAAAAACTACCTCATTTTTGTTGACCCAAACTGTATGAGCTGAAAGTAAGTTCTTCTGCAGGAATCCTATCTTCTCCAAGAATGTAACTGTCCCATGGTCAACTTCTCGAGTATTCATCACGAGTTGATTCTCATACTGTATCTCTGCAACATGCTTAATACAGGAAAAGTTAGCCCATATCTGAAGACAGATTCTATTAGGGTTTAAACAGAAGTTTCCAAGCTTATGAAGTGAAGAAAGAAATAAGTAATATTATCTTTTCTATATAGAAAGCCTCTCACAATGAATCAACATAATATTCTTCAAGTCCATACCCAACATTTGCGCTTTGTGGCTTTAAATGATATATAAGATAACATCTTGACAACTATGTAGACCATAAGCAGTCCTCATTTTATGGTGAAGATATCAGTTGCCATATCTACATTCTCTATTATTTATAGTTTCAAATAAATGAAGAATTAAAAAAAAAGGGTTGTGGAAAAGTTAAATTGCCAAATATCCTGCAGCAAGTTCTTTCACATTTTGTATGCTCACCTATCCAAGCAGGGACAATAATATTTTAACGATTTATACACTGTAAATAAGATTTTAGCATGCATCACACAAATATACCAGACTATAAATCCTCAGAAACACAAACATGTATTATCATCTCCTGCAACTGGCAGAGAAGAGGAAGAGCCCAGTACCATATGGATTCCAGTTTGCAATTCTCTTGCTGTGTCTCTTGTTTCAAGTAGTAAACGATCAGTGGCATTCATAATCTGCCTAATCCCAAGCCACACTCTAATGCGCCCATCAGCCTTATTATGGTGCTTCGCATAAAGCTCCTTCTGAGTCTGTACTTAAGAAGCGAAAAAGGTAGCTTCAGTCATATAAAGACAGTTTGAGATTAAAAACTAAATATTCCATCAATTAAAAATATATATATTAATCAAACTGACAACGCAATAGATGTTTGTATAAACAATTAAGTAAAAATAGACTCATAAACTGAAAGCACCTCCGAGACTAGCCATGACAAGATTAAAGTACATATAAAACAACCCAGCAGACTACTTTACAATCTATTCTTAACCAAAATACTCTGCTTGAGATTCCGAAGCATGAAACTCATAAGATAGAAGTAAACAACTACTTCAGAATATTCCATGAATCAATCAAGTTGATTAAGACATAAAGCATAATAACATTTGTAATTTGTTTAAACACATAATGATTGAATCATATTAAAAATATCTAGAATACTAAGAAAAAGATCACATAATGACAACCTGAATACAATCATCTGCAGTGCGAATGGCCCAAGATGCAGGTAAACCCTCACCGGAGTCCATGATTGACTGGACTAAGCACGCGCGCAGACCCAACGACTCAACTGCTCTAGCCATTCCACTTACATGCTGCCCTCCAGCTTCAGCAAAACACGTTACCTAGTCCCAAAAGCGGCAATCAGTAATCACCATTGTTAACTTACCATACCCTTGCAAAGAAAATGGTAAGACAAAAGGAAAATGAAACGAAAACATTTCTGTTCTGCTCCCTTACACCAGAGTGAATAAGTTCGATTCCGCATAGCAAGGTGGAGATGTAAGAATCTTCCTCGGTCATGTTGGATTCGTACGGCCAGATTCGGTCGTGTAGCCACGTCATCAAGTCCACGTCATCGGCTATCCCTCTCGCCAGTTGTTGAGATGTGTGCACGTGTGTGTTAATCAATCCTGTTATCAAACAGGCAAGCAAGGTAAATAAAATACTTTCTTCGCTATTTGAAAATAACTGTATAAATACAATAAATCAAGAGCTAATGAGGTTGAAAAGAGAGAGATGAAGACCAGGGAGCAAGATTTGGCCGTTGAGATCGATGATTTGGTCGGCGACAGAAGAGAATTGTTGAAGAATACCATGGGACTGGCTAACGGCTTTGATTTGATCTTGTACAATGAAAACGGCGCCGTTTCGAAATACTCGGCTCTCGACGTCCATTGTAACTACTATGGCGTTATGAAGGATCATTGAGCTGTTGCTGTTGCTCTTCATCCCCATCTCTTTCTCCATTTCAGTCAAAACTTCCAAGTATTGCCTCCAGATTTTTGACGATGGACATTAACCAACCTGCTTTGGGAACCCTACTAAAAATAATTGTGAAGTATATGTATAATAATTTTTTAATATAAATTAATTTATTTTATTCATAATTTAAAAATGATTTGATCGAAGAGAATTATTTTTACCATATATGTGCAATAATTATCTTAATATAATTAATTAATTATTCTATATAAAGTTTACCCAATAATTAATATATTTAAAAACTTAACAATTAAAAAAATTGATAATTAAATTTTCCTGGTTAGGTTTCAAGGTGTATGAATTGAATTTGAAGCGGCTATTCCAAATCCAATCCATTCGTAATATTGATTGTTTGTCCGAATTCAGGAAGTTGGATTGGATCGTGTACATCATGTCTAGTCTCAGTTGGCCCAACAATGCTTCTTACTGATCACCACTTACAACTTTATGTCTTTATTCCATATATCATGCTTGTGGTTGTGGTGCGTGTTGCACTGATACAAGCTTGTCTCCTATCGATTGGTGTAGTGGATAGATTTCATATCGATTGGTGTAGTGGGTAGATTTTATGTTATAAAAGAGAAATCTTACGTTTTTCTCAAAGATTCTGCTGAGACAGATCATATAGGCTATAACACAAAGTAAATAATATCTCGTGTAAACACAAACTAAAAATCGTCGATACAAAATTCATATCTATACCGACACTTTATATAAGTATTATTTTACGAAATAGAGAAATATTATTCATATCGATTAATATAATATAAAAGAGAAATTTCAATCACTTCTTTTTTTATGGAGTTCTTTTATATAGTTATGGTTCAAACTAAATAATAACTCGTCAGATCTATGTATCAATATTTATTATTACGTTTTTTAAAGAATTTAACTATGTATTATAAATCAATTTATGTTAGTTAAATCATAAATTAACATATGCTAAAATTTCATTTTGTATGATCCCCAATTGAAATCAAAATAGAAAACAATTCCACCAACTCCTAAATAAATGAATTATATACTTATTGGTTACTTTTTATATATACTCTAGTGCAAGTAAATATCAAACAATAAAGAAGAATAAGAGAAGAGGGTAAAACACAAAAGCTTTGGCAACTGTAAAATGACAAGGATTTGTACACTTATTGGTCACTTTTATTAATGTGCCGAAGGTCGTCTCAATAAAGTGTATGTGATTGAGCTCGATATTCAGTGAATTTAATCCATGTTTTCAGAAAAGTCGCAACCTTTTCCAATGGACGAATTCTAATTTTTCCAAAACTTTGAAAACGACGTCGATGCACTCGGGATACAGCATCTTTTATAGTCCAACATTTAGTGCACAAAATATCATGTCTTTCCTTTTCTAAGGATACCCAATTGGCCATGAATTAATGCAAAAAGGTACCAACCCCAAGGTCCACCCAATCCACATCCGTATATACCACTTCCTGCTTTACATATAATCATGATCAACTAGACACTGGAATAAGATTAATTAACAAAATAATGAATTATATGGCAGTTAGTCATCAACCTGCCAATACCATTAGGAAAACAGTGACAACGAGTGAGCTAGCTAGGGAGCATCTAAATGATGATTAAATATGGTTTAGGGTTTCAGTCGTCCAACTAACTTGTAATTAACATGTAGCTATACATAATTTACTTAAACAACTCCAAAGTCAACTTTTTCGTGTACAATTAGCAATTAGCATGCGTGGTAGTGACATGATGAAATATTATATACTTTCTAATATTTCCACGATATTGTGTGGAGCCACACAAGTGCTCGATCTCAAATTGACGGGAATCTCCAACAACCCTTTTGATGAATTTTTGGTTCTTACAAAATTCGGATTCATATAAATCGGATTATAATAGTATTAAACTAGAGAAGAAACGAAGTAACTGCCTGCCTCCCCTGCTACGTATGCCGCCATATGTATCCAAAACGTAGTCATATATGTATGCGCATGCAGGGTTTTGCTGCAGTGCTGTAGATAGCGTGCAAGGGCTGACTGATGAACTATCTAAATAACAACTTGCACCGTCCATGACCATCTTTGTAGTAGCTAAAGCTAACTCAAAAGGATGAATCTTATCTTCTGTGCTTCAAATCAACATGATGTGAGATTCTTAGCCGGAAGCTAAGAAAGTTATGAAGATGATGTAACATATGCCATAGCTTTTAATATTTTGTTTTCATTCAGTCTCAATCATGACACAACGCAATGCTGCTTTCGCACTACCACATCTCTTGATTAATTTCTGAATTGATATAACGATCATGTCAACTTCTTGTATGATTAACAATGATAACGATTAAGCAGTTGATTAACCGGTAACTACAGCCTATCTGGTTGAATATTTAGCACAAGATCATACAAAGTACTCATTAATTTAACAGTAGATAATCTTACAGAGATGTATAGCTTGGACATGGATTACTTAAGCTTCTACTAACAATACAAGATTATTGTAGTGATAACTGTTATTAAGGGCACTTGACGATGAATCCCATTTAGAACTGGTTGATGGCAATCATCCGAGATGGGCTAAGCGGGCGATAGGAGCTGTGACTCCTGGCAAAGCCACAGCCTTGACGGATATTCTCATCTTTATCATCCATTGCCAACAAAACTTTGTAAAATACGTCGACTTTGCATGGAAGCACAAGGGGGCCTTCACTGGTGAAGCCATATTCGGATTCTGCTTCTTCAAGTAGCATCTTGAAGAGTGGGTGGTTCACGTACTCAGTTTTGATAACAAATCTCTGTCTCTGAGGTCCAACGTAGACCGAGAAGCACCCTTCTGGAGCCACTCGACGTTTCCTTGGACGCTTCTCATGCTCTTCCTCTTCAAGTGAGACATCTAATATTCGTGGCCATGACTTGCTCTTCTTTGTCAGAGCTGCAGCAGGCGTTGATGATGATAATGATCGCTTGCTGCTACGCCCGATCGATTTGCACCTCTCCCATGTCTTGATGATCAAGTTGCCTTTCTTTCCTTTCCCCTTATTCACCGCATCCATTATCATGATATAAAGAGAAAATCTCCCAAAACTTATCGAAATTTTACAGAAATTTATAGATGTTGGGTTCAAAAATTACCACAGGCAACGCCTATGATGATCTATCAAGAATTTAGGAACAAATCAAAGAGTTGGATTGGAAAAACAAAAACACATAAACAAAAATGAAGCAAAAGGGTTTGGTTAGCCTCTATCATAGACCATGTAAAACATGAACTTAAACCTTGGCCTCATCGTGTTACTCATGTATATCTTAACTTAAATTATAAACGAATAGAACTGGCAACATATATGCAAAGAGGAGGAAGACTCTGAAACAAACGACGTCTTAATCCCTGACAAGTACTCGAATGATTTTCAAAGTAATTGGAGATCTAGAGATGCAGAGGAGGAGAATATATATTTGTATAAAAGGAGAAGACTGCTTCACTGGCTATGCTCTCATCAAGTTGTGCTCTGCATATATAAGGCCTCCGATGGAAATAAAAAAATTACAACAAATTAAGATAACCCACTTGTCAAGTCCAACCGGGCCTATTTTTTCTCTTTAGAAAATTTTCATTTTTATCCTTACAATTACGTGAAAGGACCAGTTTCTGTGAATTGAGAAACTTGCTGCAAGTGGACAAAACTGTTTTACCATTTTTCTAAGTAATCAATCTGTTGTTTATTTTGGATAACCACAAAAGGGTAGAAAGCTCATGGAAGCTTACAAGCATTACCATGAGCCGCCATCAAGGTTCTGATCTCTTCCATTTTCTTTCAATATGGCTGCGCATTGATGGTTTTGATTTCCTCCTTTTTCTGGGTCAACTGGTTCTGAAGTACAATACTGCTAACCCAATTCCATTTGGGAAGAGATAATTATGATCAGCTTAATAGTGGTTAATTTTAATTTTTGGATTTGACCTTTGATTCGAAACATCTTTTTAGTGAATTTATCAATTTTATTTTGGGAACTAAGAGGATTGTTTTGAATTTTAGTTATATTTTAATTTTATCAAATATAACTTGACAAAATATTGTTTTAAATGTAGAAGTGTAATTCGACAGATTAACATATTGCCCAACAACACCTAACATGTCTTAATAGTTTAATATAATGTTAATCGTTTGTTTATGATCAAACTATTAGTTAAGTATTTAATAAGATTTGAGTCATCGACTTAATTATATTTTTAAAATAAAATTAAATGAAAGTATAATTGAGACGTTTTCAAAACATTTGTTGGTAGAATAGTTGATCGATAATTATTTAATTTTGTTAAAGGGCAAAGTGGACTTAGTCAATCCACATAAAATTGTTGGTTCTGGAAATTGTTGAACCATAAAGGTTGGTTTCTATTTGTATTGTGGAACCAAAAAAAAAAAAAATCCAATCATTATTTTCTGTGCCCACTATCTAATGTCTCCTAATTAATCTTTGCCAAATGCTAGACATATCAATGTGTCATGCGCCAAACTCGCTGCAAATCTCTCTTTTTCCAATGGTCATGGTGGTTTCCCACTCACTTTCTTATTTCTATTGAGGTTAATTTTACTGAATAATTTCGTGTTCTACTTTAATGTTAATAATAAATGAATTTTAAAAAAAATCTTTATTATTTTTATCAAATTTAATAAAAAAATGTATCTTTTCTAAATTTTGTGACTGAACTAAGACACCAGCGATAAGAGGATGAGAGAATTACTTTGATACCGTGTTAATAGTTAATTCATTATCAGATAATTCTAACATTACTATTTGAATCTATAGCGAGATTTGATAAAATCTATATATATTTAATGACTTTTAAAAGGGTTTTTTAAAATCGACTTTTCATACAATATTAAGACAAAAAAACATTGTAATTAAAGAGATTAATTATTAAAATTTAACTATAATGGAGATGTATTGAAGGCACTAAACATGCTCTTTTGGCAATCACTGTTACAATGAAAGGAAGGTGACGGAAAAGGGCATTGCCATGGTGAATATGGAAGCCAAAGCCAAGCATGCCGTGGCAGTAAGGGAAGTAGTCGCTGTATCGTATCTTAATTTGACGCTTATATGTGACGGCACCTCTGATGTGACCAAATTAACCCATCTCAACTCAATTATTGATGTTCTCATTTGTAATCTTAATGGCCACGTTGGTGAGTTGCTGATCAAACCCTTAGCCACATTATGTGCTGCTTCTGTACATAATTAATTAATTAATTTGAGTAAGTCAATGTCAACTTATTGAAGGTGTGGACTAGTTTGTTTATACATGCCTTCTTTATGTTACCATTCAATTAATACTATGTTATAGTTGTAACAATCTCTTAAAATATGTTTGAGAGATAATTAAGATTAATTAATCAAAGGCTAATTAAGATTTGGGTCCATCGATTGCGAAATAAAATGGCGTCGAACATCGTGTGGCGTGGGCGGTGGAATCCAAGTTTTGTTAATTAATTAATTAATTGACGTTTCTTATTCATAGTATTATTTATAATACTAACTAACCAAATAATGGAATGTGATTATCATTATATTTTTTTGTTTTTGTTTTTTTTAATTATCATACTATGACGAAAAGTTCGAGGCTAATTTATATATGAATTTGGATAAATCAGCTATTAATAATTTAAGGATAAACCTTGAGTTATGTTTTGACATATTCAAAAGTTTAAATAATTATAATAAGGATAGTTTTATCGTATGTTTTAAGGGCATATGACATTGAAACTTGTGTATTTTTATTATAAAAGTCATTAAATCATCTCAAAAATTTATATTTTTTTATTACTAAACTTATTATATTAAGTGAAATAATTAATTTAATACAATCTTGTAGATATTTTAATTATTAATATAATAGAAATACACAAGTTTTGATGTCTTAACATGTGTCCTTATAACACATATTTAGAATGCCTAATTATAATAATAATAATTGAAATTAATCAAAATATTAATTATAGGATTCAAAACTTGTGATTGTGGAGGATAAATTTTTGTTGTATACATGAGAAGAGATTCAATTGGATTGTTTTTGCATTTTTATAAAGGGTATCGAAAGAGAAATTACATTTTTACCAAATTACAATCCTTATAAATATTATGGATTGTTTTTGCGTATTGAATTGACGGTTCAACCTGGATCGTTAATATTTTATTAATTGAATTTTATTGGTAATAATGTACTGGTTTCATGTCAATTCCTTGAGGGTTAATTGGTTAAATAATTGGATGGATTGGAGTTAGAAGGAAACTTACCTAAAAGACCCCAAATTATGAGGGGGCTAAAATACCCATCAGGCCATTTTCACCTAAGGCTGGGCACAGGTCAGGGCGGACCCGAAAAATAGACTCGATAAAACGAATTTAGTCGGGTTTCGAATTGGGTTTCAGGTTAGTCAAACTTTATGGACTTACTAGTTCAAGTCTGGCCTGAATCAGGTTTTGTAATACAATAAATAAGTACATTTATAAAATATATTTAAAATAAGTCGTGGCTTAGTGATAAGGGTGTAGGATGGGGTTTTAGTAGATTTGTATGAAAAGTTCGAATCCCACCATTCTAGATTTTGTCAAATGTTTACTTTTATCTTACGTAATAAATAAAATATTTTACATAATGATCCGAATCCACAAGCCTCGCCTCAAGTTCCTCCAACATCAAGTCTAAGCAAGCCTCTCCTTCAAATCCAAAAT